>JADBJO010005700.1:115792-123292 GCA_016801955.1 Conus betulinus | reverse complement strand
TCTCTGTGATGTTTTTCAATGTCGCTGTCAGATTTGGCTATCTGTCCCCTATCACTCGGTGCCTTCAGATTCATGCATCTGTGCATTCGTTTATCTCTCAGATATTTGCTTTATCTCTGCTATATTTCATACTCTGTCTCTATCAACATTAGCATTCACTCTCAGGTTTAATTGCCTGTCCCAGCCAGAGTTTGTCGTCTGTCTACATTAAACTTTTCATATAGTTCTATCAAAGTTAATTATCTGTCTCTCGTGAGAGTTATATCTATCTATTTTTTCTCTGGTAGAGATAGAACCAAATGATTAAACCTGATGGCAACAGATGACTGTTTAACTCTGGTAGGCTTTTGTTAGGGTTTTAGAGCAGTGAGTGAGAATTCGGGTAAAACTGGGAGTGAGAGATGATCAGTTTTCAGAATATAAAATGCTGTCCTTCGGGCTGTCATTCGGTGGGCCCTTGGCTTTTTTATGCTTGGCAAAGGTTTTACAAATAAACCGAATTTTGCAATATGCTTTTTGGGTGTTGGTGGTTTTACTGTTCAAAGCATTTCTCTCTGTTTTACATGTTTATCCCTCTCCATTAAATTTAGTCATCTGTGTCTGTTAACTTTCATTATCTATTCCATGTTATCAGATCTAACCACCTGACTCTATTGAATACAGTCAGAGGTCTCTATTAGATTTGATTATCTATATTTATTAAAATTAATATCCTCTCACTATTAGATTTTATCATTTCTAGCAGACGTAATCACCTGTCCGCTTTGGATTTCATCATTTGTCACGATAAGATTTATTTGTCTCTATCGAATCCTTCATATATAATCTTTTTCTTCCACATGCAATAATCTGTGCCTCTCAGATTTGTTATTCATTTCTGTCTGCTTTAAACTGTCTTTATCAAATTCAGTCATCTGTTTCCATCAGGTTTATTCATCTGTTTCTATCTCTCAAATTTCATTTGTCTGTCTCAGTCAGATGTAGACACCTGCCGTCGGCAGAAATGATCGTCTGCTCGTATTAGTCTTAGCTGTTTGTCACATTTAATCGACTATTTCTTAAGAAAATATTAAGTCGTCTGTTTCTATGAGAAAGAAGTTAGCTTTTTCTTTTAGATTTCATGATTCGACTTTGTCAGATGTAATCAACTAATTCTGTTAGATTTCATGATTTGTCTTTGTCAGATTTAATCAACTCATTCTGTCAGATTCCATCATTCACTCTATCAGCTTTAATTATGTTTTGCTATCACATGTAGTCGACTGTCTCTGTAAAATTAATCAGTCTATATCTACCAGATCATCAATCATCTGTCGCTATTAGATTTCATTAACTGTCTTTATGAGGTACAACTACCTCTCGCTACCTGATCGTGTCCCATGTTTCCATTAGATTGTATCATCTGTACGTATTAGACTTAGTCATTGGTCTCTGAGAGAGATTTGATCATTTGTCTCTATCACATGTACCCATCAGTTTCTCGCAGTTGAAAATAGAATGAGGCAGGGAACAGTCAACAATAATCAAGAAACAAGTAGGGTAACTCTTGCTCCCATAAGGAGGAAACCTAACTCAGAGTAACTTTTATTCAAAACTGGCACAGCCTTTTAAACTTGAATAAGTCAGACAAATACAAAGGCGAACAATCTAATAGTGGGGGGGTGGGGGGAACAAGCGCAGCGCAGGCCAACAGCCCCTTCGTCATCACAGTAATGACTTGGCAAAGATTTGAACTTAAGGGTGCGCGGTGGGGGGGGGGGGGGGGGGGGGGGGGGGGGATGAAGACAATTGGAACATAAAATAAGAAAATATATATCATAGATACGAAGACTCTTCACTAGCAGCATGAGGGAACCATCGTAATCCCTCTCGAAAGCAGATCTATTTGTATTGCCTGTTCCTAGGCCTTTCGTTCGCTGGATCGGACTCATCAGGGAGACACGGCTGATTGTGTCTATGCTCCTGGCGTTAAATAGAGAGACACCACAGTCTTAGTGTTCTCACCACCAAGGGTTCAAAAAAGAATCCAACAGTCTGTCAGTTTTTCGCAGGTTTATTCATGAGTCTATCAAATTTGACATTCCACTGTCTGTGAGTTTTCTATCTGTTTGTGTCAGTATTACCGTCTGTCGTCATCAGGGCTGATCGTTTGCACTACGACTGTTCATCAGCATTTCCTTCCAGAGTCAATCACATGTGTACCCCAGACTTGTCATCCGTTTCTGCCGGATCTCAACATCTGCCTTAATGAAATGTTGTCATAATTCTCTATGAAATATTCTCGCCTTTACGCCTCTCCATCCTTTGTATTTATCACATTTAATCTCATATAAACTATAACAATTCATCATCGGTCTCTATTAGATTTGGTCGTCTGTCTCAATCAGCCTCAATCACTTTTCCATTATAAATCTGATTATTTGTCCATTTCTTATGTGTTTCTTTTATGTATTGCTGTCCGATTCACCTTTTCTCTTTCTATCAGAACTCAGCTTTTAATCATCTTTCTCTACTGGATTTAGTCAGCGGTCTGTCAAATGTCATCGTTTTGTCTCTAGGGGATTCAATCGTCTGTCTATCAGATTCCTTCTTCTCAAGCTTATGAATGCATACTACATGAGTATTCACAATTTTTTAGGGAACTGTCACATCAGAATAAAATGCCGTTCGGTGGTGGATGGGACCCCCCCACCCCTCCCCCACCAGACCCCCAATCCCCCCCACACACACACACACAACAGTCTATGTGTGTGTGTGTGTGTGTGTGTGTGTGTGTGTGTGTGTGTGTGTGTGTGTGTGATCTGTTTGTTTTTGATGTTTTTGTATTTTTCTATCGAATTATTTTTTTAAAATTTTCTTTTTGTCACCAAATGATTTACTTCATCACTACCTTTTTTTTTTTTTTTTTTTTTTTACAAAGTATATATGCTTGATTGTGTGTTTGTTGGTTTGTTTGTTTGTTTGTTTGTTTGGTTTTACTAAACTTGCTTCTCCCATGGACTTTTATAACACACTCGGAGATACTTGTGCAGATATATAATTTGTTGTATGTTTGCTGGTGTATATTGACACATAATCACATCTATCCTGTATTGATGAATTTGTGCAAATTAATCTGTGCTGGTTTATGTACATGTGTATTCATATATGAATAAATGCGAACAAATAATAATAATAATAATAATAATAATAATAAAAAGATTCCATCTTCTCCTCTTCATCACATTCAATCATCTGTCTCAATCACATTGACTCAAGTGATTCAGCCATGCGTATTTGTAAGATTTAGTCGACTGTCTCTTCATGTCTCTATCAGGCTTATTTGTCTGTCACAATTAGATTGATTCGTCTGTCTTGTCTTCGTCTGTCAGATTTTATCTGATCTCTTCGTCATAGTCAATTGTTTGTCACAATCATAAATCAATCATCTGATTTAATTATATGTATTTGTAAGATTTATGTATCTATCTCTGTCATATTTCTTCGTCTGTCCCTATCAGATTGTATTTGTCTGTCTCTGTCAGAAGTAATCGTTTGTTAGATTTATTCGTCTGTCTGTCATATTTCATTTTCTCTCTTCGCCATGTTTAATTATTTGTGTCAATCATATTTAATTATCCGATTTAATTACGTGTTTTCATAAGATGCATTTAAACATCTCTGTCAGATTTCTTCATTTGTTCCTATCAGATTTATTCGTCTGTCCCAATCAGTATTATTCGTCTGTCTCAATCAAATGCAATCACGTGTCTGTCAGAGGTAATGGCCTGTTCCCTAAAGACTTATTTATATGTTACTACCGGGATTGATTATCGCCATCAGATTTCATCTTCTGGTTCTATGGCGTTCCATCGTTCATCTCTGTCAGCTTTCATCATTCCTGTCTGGCGATGCTTAGTGGCGACGTCAAAATCTGTGACTTGTCAAAGAAAGGCCACTGAAGCGACCAGTCTCTCCCCCCTACGTGATGACAATGTCAACTAAACAGAAATGTTACCACACACACACACACACACACACACACACACACACACACACACACACACACACACACACACACACACACACACACACACACACACACACACACACACACACACATCTCTCTCTCTCTCTCTCTCTCTCTCTCTCTCTCTCTCTCTGTGCGTGTGCGTGCGCGCGCGTGCGTGTGTGTGTGTGTATGTGTGTGTGTGTGTGTGTGTGTGTGTGTGTGTGTGTGTGTGTGTGTGTGTGTGTGTGTGTGTGTGTGTGTGTGTGTGTGAGCGCCCGCGCGCATGTGCGTGCGTGCGAGTGTGCATGCATGCGTACATGTGTGTGTGTGTATGTGTGTGTGTGTGTGTGTGTATGTGTGTGTGTGTGTGTGTGTGTGTGTGTGTGTGTGTGTGTGTGTGTGTGTGTGTGTGTGTGTGTGTGTGTGTGAGTGTTTAAGGTGATGCCTTGTTTTAATTCTTCTTATTTGATGAGACAGTTAAAGAAATAGTCCTAGATCATCATACACGGTAACGCATATTTGGTTAAAGAAGAGGGGAGGAGGACGGGGACGGAGGGAGGGAGGAGGGAGGGGGCTTGGATGATGGGGGGAGACAGAAGGCACCATGAGTTCTCTTCCGTGTTCATTTCCGTCTGGCAGGAATCCAGAGTGAAGCTCTGGCACAACCTGTGGTCAGCAGACTGCAGGCTGTCTTCCCCTCAGAGCCGGTGAAGCTGTGGCACAACTTGTGGTCAGCAGACTGCAGGCTTTCTTCCCCTCAGAACCAGTGAAGCTCTGGCACAACTTGTGGTCAGCAGACTGCAGGCTTTCTTCCCCTCAGAACCAGTGAAGCTCTGACACAACTTGTGGTCAGCAGACTGCAGGCTGTCTTCCCCTCAGAACCAGTGAAGCTCTGGCACAACTTGTGGTCAGCAGACTGCAGGCTGTCTTCCCCTCAGAACCAGTGAAGCTCTGGCACAAACTTGTGGTCAGCAGACTGCAGGCTGTCTTCCCCTCAGAGCCAGTGAAGCTCTGGCGATGTCTGACCCTGCTCCACATTGTCCTTATCGCCGTTCTCCCAGTTCCTACACACCGATTCTTTGTTTTAAATCCTTTTTTTTCTCTCTCTCACAATTCTTCATTTATTTATTTGTCTGTTTACTTATTGTCTTTTATTAGCTAGTTACTTGGTAAGTTACTCAGTTTGTTAGTTAGTTGGTCCGTTAGGTAGTCAATGAATTACTTTGTTAGTTATTCACTTTGTTATTCACATATTGATATGTAAAAAAAAAAAGTTTACTGCAGCCTAGAAAAAAGAACATAACTGCATTCATGGCACATGCTGGCTGATTCAGTTGTTTACTTATTTTTTTTTTTTTTTAGCACTGTACTCAGTGATAGTAAACTGCTACTTCAGACTGTCTAGTTTGCCTTTGGCTGTTTGTGTCTAGTTTGCCTTTGGCTGTTTGTGTCTAGTTTGCCTTTGGCTGTTTGTGTCTAGTTTGCCTTTAGCTGTTTGTGTCTAGTTTGCCTTTGGCTGTTAGTGTAGGAGTGTCTTTTCATTCTAGGTGACCTCATGCCAAGGGGTTCAGTCATGTCTATTGGGAGGGTTTATAACACTTCCATCTACACCACTCTCAGAGATGTTATGAAAGCGCCTCCTGTGATTAGCCAGGCTGCAGGGAAACCGGAAATACGCACGATCGCCTGGACCACCCAATGCTTCACATACCTCGGCAGCATTGTCAGCGAGGACGGGGGCACAGACAAAGACATCTAAACGAGAACAGGCAAGGCATCCACAGCTTTCAAGATGCTCCGACCTGTCTGGACCTCAAACACCATCTCTGCAAAAACCAAGATCCGCATCTTCATCACAAATGTGAAGTCTGTGCTTCTCTATGCCTGTGAAACATGGCGCACCACCAAGTCATCGACACACCGCCTGCAGACCTTTGTGAACAGATGTTTGAGGTACATCTATAGCATCAGGTGGCAGGACATGGTCACAAACGAAGACTCGTGGAGAAGAGCTGGACAAGAGCCCATTGAAAATCAAATTAAGCGCAGGAAGTGGGGCTGGCTTGGCCAGACCCTCAGAAAACTGGCATCCAGCGTTGTCCACCATGCCTTGCGATGGAACTCATAGGGAAGACGCAAGAGAGAGGCCGACCGCGCACCACCTGGAGAAGATCAACGGAGGCGGAGACGACTCGACTGGGCTATTCCTGGGCCGGCTGGAAGTCGCCGCCCGGGACAGGCAGAGAGATGGAGAAGGCTCGTGGATGACCTATGCTCCACTAGGAGCCGACAGGATTAAGTCAAGTCAGTGGACCACACAATGCCAGCAGCTGCACACAAGAACTGATGAAGAAACTGTTTGTTCCCCATCATGCCCGCCTCGTCAGATTGTCTCATACATCTTCTTCCTTGATGAACATCACGTCAGTGTTTCGGCTGGACACATGTCAGGTGTGATAATGTTGGATGCATGTTTCCGTGACTTTCGTCACATGAAATGTTTTATATTGAATACACTGGGATGATACCCAAGTAGAAGTCAGTACTCTGAGCGTTGATGATGATGATGATGATGATGATGATGATGATGATGATGATGATGATGTGCGTATCTCGAAGGTTTTTATTCTCTGTAACAGCACATGAATGACCAGTATGCAGAGAATGCCTTTTGCTGCAGAGAAGGTTTTTTTCTCTGTAACAACACATGAATGACCAGTATGCAGAGAATGCCTTTTGATGCAGAGAAAGGTTTTTATTCTCTGTAACAACACATGAATGACCAGTATGCAGAGAATGCCTTTTGCTGCAGAGAAGGTTTTTATTCTCTGTAACAACACATGAATGACCAGTATGCAGAGAATGCCTTTTGCTGCAGAGAAGGTTTTTAATTCTCTGTAACAGCACATGATTGACCAGTATGCAGAGAATGCCTTTTGATGCAGAGAAGAAACAACCTGCGCACGAGAAGCACTGTATACCATAATCAGTGCACGTAATGTATGTCTCAGGCTTATTCTTCTTGTTCTTCTTCTTCTTCTTTCTTCTTCTTCTTCTTCTTCTTCTTCTTCTCCTTCTTCTTCTTCTTCTTCTTCTTCTTCTTCTTCTTCTTTTTCCCTCCTCCTCCTCCTCTCCTCTCTTCTTCTTCTTTTTTCTTCTTGTCCTCCTTCTCCTCGTTCTTCCTCTTCCTCCTCCTCCTCTTCTTCCTCTTCCTCCTCCTTCTCCTCCTCTTCTTCTTCTTCTTCTTCTTCTTTCTTCTTTCTTCTTCTTCTTCTTCTTTTCTTTTCTTCTTCTTCTTCTTCCTCCTCCTCCTTCTTTCTTTCTTCGTTTCGTCCTTCTTCTTCCTCTTCTTCTTCTTCTTCTTCTTGTATGTTCATCTGTGCCGCCGTATATGATTGTTCGTGAGTCAAACTCAGAATTGTCTGTGAGATTTGTTAATCAGTCTCACAAACAATCGTTTTTTTTTTTCATCAGTTTTAGTGGCCGGTATGTATCACGGTTGTTGTTGT
>JADBJO010005700.1:103292-108292 GCA_016801955.1 Conus betulinus | reverse complement strand
ATTTTTCCCTCGGAGTTACATTGGTTCTGACTCCATTCCCCATTCTGACTCCATTCTCTAGCCCAACGCGCTAGTCAGACCTTGAGTGCCTACCTACCATGTTTTTTTTTTTTTTCTGTGTGTGTGTGTGTAGTGAATGTACACGTGTTGTATAATGTGTCGGCATGGGCCGATGTGTGTGTGCGTCGCGCGCGCGTGCGTGCGTCTATGTATGCACGCGTATGTGTGTGCGTATGCACGTGTGTTCGTTTGTGTGTGTATGTCTGTGTGTGCACGTGTGTGTGTGTGTGTGTGTGTGTGTGTGTGTGTGTGTGTGTGTGTGTGTGTGTGTGTGTCCATTAGTGAGAGTGTGTGCGTGTATGATTATTATCATGTGTTCAGACCTGCCCTCCTTCAAGGCGCACCACTCTATAAGTAAATAGAGGATGTCTGCGGCTATCTATTGACGTTCCGGAAGGTGTCTGAGCTGCTTTATGATCTTTCTTTCTGATACAATTATATATATATATATATATATATATATATATATATATATATATATATACGTGTGTGCGTGTGTGTGTGTGTGTACTGCGTCAGTAAAATCTGTGGTGTATACGCTAGCGCTGTGTGGCCCCCACGAGAATAATGACCATTGCCTAGGGGTCGCACCGAAGTCGGTTCTTCTGTGTGGCCATACAATGATGATTAACTTCATCTACCACCATTTAAATTTGATGGTTGGGGGGGTGGGGGAGATAACAGAATAGTGTGGAGACACAAGTCCTTGCATAAACATACTTATTGAGCGTCAATGCGTTTACGTACTCGCATGGTTGAATGTGATGTTGTTACTGACATCAAACGATCAGCAAACAATTGTACATATATACAGAAATAATTATGTACTGAATAAACACAGATGTGAATCAACAAGTTTTCATGCTAAACCATTTCCCATATACTAACGGGCTTGGAGTAGAAAGAAAAGCAGGTACGAACGGATATAACAGTAATTTCATGAAATTGTGTAGTAACAGCACATTTCGTAAATCAACATGTTTTAATGCTGAACCATTTTCCATATATAACAGTCTGGAAGTAGTTAAAAAACAAAAGAAAAAAAAAGGTACGAACGGATATAAGAGTAATTCTATGAAATTGTGTAGTAACAGTAAAGGCACATTTCGTAAACTAACACGTTCTATTCCGAAGACATGTTTACTGTATAAGTATCTTCCACCAAATCCAAGTCTATCTTCCACCGAATCCCAGTCTGTGGGCTGATTTTGTAAACTAACACGTTCTATTCCAAAGACATGTTTATTGTACAAGTATCTTCCACCGAATCCAAATCTGTGTTATCTTCAACCGAATCCAAGTCTGAGGACCGATACCGAATCCAAGTCTGAGGACCGATACCGAATCCAAGTCTGTGGGCTGATATACGAACGTTCATGCCCGCGCTTTTTTACCACCGACCCCGCCACCAGCGCCCCTCTTTGGCATTAAATCAAAATATACTACTGTTTATTCTGTGGTATTCTCATCAACTAGGGATGAAAAACAGGTTTCTTCGGCACTTCAAAGCATCCAGCTAAAAGAAAAAAGTTGTTTGAGGAGAAAGTACTACGTGAAAATAAATCGTTTAAAAACGGGACGTCGTTATTAAAGGATTAAAAACACAGGGAGAAAATATGTGAGCCTACGCTTGAGGTTTTCTTTGAAATAACAAGGGAGGCCGTAAGGTGTTAACAGTCAATGTGTTCAGCTCTACTGTTCAATAACCCCGGCGTTTGTCAGTCACATCAGTGCTTACGGCAACGAAAAACACTGTGCGGAGGAGTCTTTATTTCGATCTGCTGAAGTAACTCATCCCTGACAAATTAGACTAAACAATGATATGTTGAAAAATACGTAGTGACAAAAAAAACGAGTGCAGGGAAAACAATTCCTTTCCCATTAAAGCAAAGACTTTGCAAAAAAAAATATGAAGAAAAAGAGAAGAAGAAGAAAGAAAGGGGAAGGATTGTGTGAGAAAGAAAACGGGGAATGAAAAAGTGCGTTAAAACGTCAAATGTTTCGCTAGCAGCATACTGGGGGCCATCATTGTCTCCCCCTGAAGACAATGTCATTTGTGTTGTTGAACAAAGGCCTGAAGTCCGCTGATTTCGACTGTCAATGGAAGACCGCTAGTTGTGCTGATCCTCCCTCGGCATCAAACGGAAACATATCATCCATCATTCTGTGGTATTATCACTACAAAGGATTCAAAACAGAATACAACGGCACCTCAAAGCAACCAGCGAAGGATGAAAAAAAAAAAAAAATATATATATATATATATATATATAAGGAGGAGAACTCTTTGAATCTCTGCTTCAAGGTTTCATGCCACTTGCCTTAATGTTTATGTAAAGTATACAAAATGCTAAGTAATGTGTCAAGAGAGTAAATAATGCGTGAAGCTGGTGAACTTCTACACTAATTAAATTGAGCCGTTCATTGGCCATGTGTCCCTTTTAAGGAGTATGATCTCCCTTAAAACAATACAAAACAAACAAAAACCCACAAAAATGCTTCTGCATGTGTTTTTCTCCCGGTAATGCTGCTTAAAACGTTCACAAAACAAGATGCAAAGCATATAAATGCGCTCCCAGTTTATCTTGAATAAGCGTGAGATATTCCATAAAGAGAAAAAACCGTTTTGGGCCGTTATAGCCGTTAGTAACGGCTGTTCTGGTAAACACCGGTCATCATCCGTGACCCATGATGAACATACCTACACATTTTCAGAAAGATCGGCCAAGTACTTTCTGAGATATTCCATAAAAGAAGAAAGACTGTCATGGGCCGTTATAGCCGTTAGTAATGGATTTAACGGATAAATGAAACATCAGGCATCATTTGTGGCCCATAATGAACACACCTACAAATTTTCAGAAAGATCGGCCCAGTAGTTTTGTCTGGAGCGAGTGGAACACATTTTGATCACGGACGGACGGACGGACAGACAGACAGACAGGCAGACAAGACAGACACACAGACGGCATTTCTACGTTCCCATTGTAAAGTACTCCCTGTTCTATAAGAACTGGGAGTACAAAAAGCACGCCGTTTCGGGTGGTGACAAGTTTACTCTTTTCAAGCATCATTTTTTTTTTCATCTCGGAGGAGATGTTCATTGGAAGGGAAACAATACTGGGTGCCCTGTAGAGACTACTGCCAGTTCTCAGCGTGATGTAAACTCATTTATAGCTTCAGATGTATTGGTGTGGCCAGGCTCTCTGCAGTGGTATTCCATCCTCTCTCTGGCCTCATCAGCACCAGTTCTCCCTCGCTGCTTGACTACGCTGCCCAGATAAGGTGAAGCTGCTGACGTCTTCCAGTGGGACTCCCATCTAGTATCACAGGTTCTGGACTATAAGGTGAAGCTGCTGACGTCTTCCAGTGGGACTCCCATCTAGTATCACAGGTTCTGGACTATAAGGTGAAGCTGCTGACGTCTTCCAGTGGGACTCCCATCTAGTATCACAGGTTCTGGACTATAAGGTGAAGCTGCTGACGTCTTCCAGTGGGACTCCCATCTAGTATCACAGGTTCTGGACTATAAGGTGAAGCTGCTGACGTCTTCCAGTGGGACTCCATCTAGTATCACAGGTTCTGGACTATAAGGTGAAGCTGCTGACGTCTTCCAGTGGGACTCCCATCTAGTATCACAGGTTCTGGACTATAAGGTGAAGCTGCTGACGTCTTCCAGTGGGACTCCCATCTAGTATCACAGGTTCTGGACTATACGTCTCCCAGTGGGACTCCCATCTAGTATCACAGGTTCTGGACTATAAGGTGAAGCTGCTGACGTCTTCCAGTGGGACTCCCATCTAGTATCACAGGTTCTGGACTATAAGGTGAAGCTGCTGACGTCTTCCAATGGGGACTCCATCTAGTATCACAGGTTCTGGACTATAAGGTGAAGCTGCTGACGTCTTCCAGTGGGGCTCCCATCTAGTATCACAGGGTCTGGACTATAAGGTGAAGCTGCTGACGTCTTCCAGTGGGACTCCCATCTAGTATCACAGGGTCTGGACAGGGAAATCAAGAGCAGCCTTCATCACTCTAGAAAACATCTGGAAGTCTCGACTAATCATCACCAGGACGAAAATCCGCCTCCTCAATTCAAACGTCAAGTCCGTCCTCTTATATGGATCAAAGATCTGGCGCACCACAATAGCCACCATTCAAAAACTGCAGACGTGCGTTAACAGCTGCCTGCGAAAGATCCTCCACATCCACAGGCCAGAGACAATCAGCAACAGAGAGCTGTGGGACAGAAGCAACCAACTGCCAGTAGAGCCAGACATCCAGGAAAGAAGATGGCGGTGGATAGGACACACGCTCAGAAATCCCCCCCCCCCCCCACCACCCACCACCACCCCCACCCCTGGACAACACCACCAGAAAAGCCCTGACCTGGAATCCCCAAGGCAAAAGGAAGCGAGGAAGACCAAGAAACACCTGGAGACGGGACCTGGAAGCGGACACACAGGCAGATGGGTTACAGCTGGAGCGAATCAGAAAAGATGGCCCAGGACCGTGGACGTTGGCGGGCAGTTGGTGATGGCCTATGCTCTGGCAAGAGCGATGGGCCTAAGTAAGTCTGTGGCCTTACATCCTCACCAAGCAATATTGCCACTGAACCCCCCAAAACTGGACACTGCTGTATGGTCTGCAACCTGGCTTGCTGATTCGATCCTAGGGGGAGATCTGCAGTCGGTTGCCGCAACAGAGGAGGCAAAGAAATAACGGTTTTTTTTCTCTCACGTGGAAGGGTTTTGTATGTTTTGACTAGCTCATGTGTATAGTAAGCTATTTGTACGACATCCCAAGCCATAAAGGGCAAAACATCTATCACTCATCACCTGCCCATATCGGTCGCCACAGATACAACAATGCTGGCAGTTATGGTCGACGTAGACCGCGAGCGGAGATGACAGCCCCAGAAGTGTAAGCATATTTAGAGG
>JADBJO010005700.1:93292-98292 GCA_016801955.1 Conus betulinus | reverse complement strand
TGTGTGTGTGTGTGTGTGTGTGTGTGTGTGTGTGTGTGTTTGATGTTTTACATAATTGCTGGTGTTTACCTTACACCCTCTTGTGGCATTTTGTTCAGAATCTAACTTTATTGCCCTATGTCTGTATACAATCGCCATCAGCATTACTACTTCCTCTCTCTCTCTCTCTCTCGCTCCTCTCTCTCTCTCTCTCTCTGTCTCTCTCTGAGACTGTCTCTCTCACTGACTATGTCAGCCTGCCCCCCCCCTCTCTCTCTCTCTCTCCCTCTCCCCGCCTCTCCCTCCCCCCTGTCTCTGTCTCTCTCTCTCTCTGTCTGTCTCATATACATAGGTTTGTCTGCTCAAATGCCGAAGTGATCACTGTACTCGGTGTGGAATTTATCGTGAAGTCGTTGACTAACATATGTATTCCCATCTCATTGCAGCGTCGCACGCTCTGGGTGACTTCAAGAGTTCTGTGAAGTGTCAGCACGTCATTTGTTCCTTCCAAATGCACGGACACCCAGTCTGACAGACCGGCGAATAAATTTTTAAAACGATTTAATCTGTGATCGCATGCTAGTCTTGGAGGATGCTTGAGAGCCTTCGCATTTGTCAGCGTTGCCTTCGTACGTCTCTGGCTCTGTCCGTTTGAAATCTGAACAGAGACGTGTGTATCTAGCGTTCAGACCTGGCGAGTTTGACCATCGCTCGTCTCGCAAGGGTGCCGGTGCCGAAGTCTTTGCGAAGTGTAGCCCAGAGGGGTTCTCGGACAATGGACGTGTTCTTCAGACGCGCGAGGAGACTGGTTTTCAGTTAGCTGCTGGGACTTTTCACTGAGATTTCTGATTTTTCGTTTTGCAGATTTCTCGCAGTACCGTCATGGAAGAGCGGGTGTTTTCTGTGAGCCGGAATCGTGGTGGGCGGTACCTGCCTTCATTATCTCTGTACGTGGAACGCAACAGAGGGTGTTCAGGAACTCTGGTCCCGGGTGGTTTGTCATTTCATACGTGGGTGTTAGGAAAGACCTTGTCTAGAGTGACGATACCGGTAAAACGGTTTTTTCACTGGTAAGTTTGATTATATTCTGGCGGCGCAATGCGTCCTATAATTCCTGGCAAGGCTGGAAGACATGCAGAACGTGTTTGATGTTGAACTTCTCTATGGATGAGGATTTTGGGGGTTTCTTTTTTATGTGTGTATGGCCAGAGACGTGTAGATTGACGTGTCTCTGAAGTACACCCATCAAATGGTCTGGATGGGCCTGTGTGGCGTTTCCATGCCATTTGTTGTGTGGTCAAGTCAGCTGGACAAGGCGCTGTTTGCTGGCGCTGGTCAGGCTGCACATGGCAGGTAGTGGACGGTGCAGCACGGAGCACAGGCCCACTGGCCTTCCCCCCCGCCTGACACATGGCTACTCTGGTTCCCAGTGTCGCGTATCTGTGTAACAAAGGGGCACATGTGTGTGGTGCCAAAGGAGATGCTTCGTGACGGATCTGTTCACGAAGTGTCATCCTATCACCTGGTACCCTTGGGTATCCCTTGTTGCGCAGGAGGGCTGACATGGCGATCAGACTGCGCGGCTCCTGAAGGGCTTTCTGCGGCATTGCCTTGTCCGCGGCACGTTTGCTGCCAGTTTCACGTGTCACATCCACAGAGAACCTTCAGCACCAGTTCTGTTTCTAGTTTTGTCAGTAAATGGGCGCTTTGCTGGATTTGTTCACGAGCTGGAATTACCCAAAGGCCTTACCTGAAAAAAAAAAAAGTATGTTACTATATTTCATGTATATTTTGGAATAACCGCTACCATTCATTCTAGACAAGACCGCCTTTTTTTTTTTTTTTTTCCTGATGAATTAGTGATCAAGGTGATTCTGTGTGGTTACCCAGAGTTGTCGGTCGTCCTCAGTTGTGTTTCCGCGTAGACCAGTCTCAGCGAGCTGGGCACCAGGCTGCTCCTGCGTCAGAACACGGTCATTGGAAGGAGACCTGTGCCTTGGTGGCTCTGGTTCCTGCCTGACGGTTCCTCGCGGATAAACGTATCCTCAGAGTTTGCCTCTTTCATTGAGGCGATGCCTGTGGAAGTGATAGCGTAGGTCTGCGTTTTGGTTCGTGTCCAAGTTTAGATCTTCGATGGATATGGTTCTGGTCAAGTGTAAAAAAAAAAAAAAAAAAAAAAAAAAAAAAAAAAAAAAATCGGCAGGGATGTACCGAGGTCGTGACCTCAGGTTATTTTCGTCACATACGCCAGATGCTGGAATCGTTCACCGCCGTGTCATGCTCTCTCGGGCCCGTCCTTTGTGCGAGGAACAAATGCGTGCATGACCTGGGGGACAGATGACGTCAGTGAGGATGCCAAGGACCCACGTTGTCAGGGACAGGTGGTGGGGGTCATGTGACCAACACGTGCCGTTGCCAGGTATGTTGACCACAGTTCCTTTTTTTTTTTAATTTTTCAAATGGTGAGCAACAACGCAGGTCGAATTTTCTTGTTTTATGTAATGGTGATATACAACACTCTTATCAAAAAGAACTTGCAGTAAACATCGGCCTCTACTTTCTAGAAGCTGTTGTGTGCAATACGCCTTAAAATCCACACAAAGAGAGAACACGAAGTACGCGTTTCGTTTCTTATAATACATGTATGTAGCTATGCACAGAACAAACAAACAAAACATTACTTATCATCACATATTTTTTTGTTGCCGTCTTGTCTCTCGTGACCTCTCAGTTCCATGGCAGTTTTGGCAGTGTGTGACTGGTACAAAAGACCAGGTCTGTATGGGAGGGAGGTATTGTCCGTCTTCCTGTTGCAAGTAACTGCATTTTCAAATCATAGGTGAATAGCGTCAAACCCTTGACCTGAAGTACAAGCCGGGATATTTCAGGACTTTAACGGTATCGCCGGCATACCGTTTTTCACCTGTGTTTTGACATTTTCGCTCTCACGCTGATAATTTTGTGAAGCTGATTAACAGGGGAGATTACTTAGGCCGTGCCCGCCAGCGTCGTCGTCCTTCCCATGTGAACGCTAGACTCGCGCTTGCTGACCGCGAGCTCTAAACATAATTTCTCTCACTTGCAGATCCCCCCAGCGTCGTCTGTTGTGCGTTATCAGAAACAAGCATGGTGCAAGGTGAGTGAGGTGTGATCACGTGACGCGGTGTTCAAAAACCTTTCTGGCATGAGTCTCGTTGTCATCGTGTTGGCTGCTATCCGTTCTACTACAGTACTGAAAGTGAGCGGCTCATAAACAAAAAGAGTAAACGTTTTTATGGGGGGAATTTTTTTTTTTTAACTTGATCGCAAACTTTAGGTGAGGTAAAAGAAAAAGATGCACACGAAGGCGCGGGTGAGACACAAAGAATTACTCTACTGCCGAACAAACTGGTTTGGACCAATCTTGCACAACCTTAGAAAGCCTGCACGGTGTTCATAAAGAATTACTCTACTGCCGAACAAAAACTGGTTGGGACCAATCTTGCACAACCTTAGAAAGCCTGCACGGTGTTCATAAAGAATTACTCTACTGCCGAACAAACTGGCTGGGACCAATCTTGCACAACCTTAGAAAGCCTGCACGGTGTTCATAAAGAATTACTCTACTGCCGAACAAACTGGCTGGGACCAATCTTGCACAACCTTAGAAAGCCTGCACGTTGTTCATAAAGAATTACTCTACTGCCGAACAAACTGGGCTGGAACCAATCTTGCACAACCTTAGAAAGCCTGCACGTTGTTCATAAAGAATTACTCTACTGCCGAACAAACTGGCTGGGACCAATCTTGCACAACCTTAGGAAGCCTGCGCCGTGTTCATAAGGGGTGCAGGCACGCCACAAAACATTCCATTCAGACGCCAAGGGACAGAATGGCTCCCTGGCAGATGTCCTTGTATAAAGGCCACTGGAAATGACACGAGAGAATCTCCAGTAGATCGTTCCCACGGGCGTATCAGCCCATGTTTCATGACTGCAGGGCCCACCCGTGAAACACGCCGCCGTCGAGCATCTGCCGTGTGCATTCCGCGGCCCTCAATCGTTGCTGTTCCGCTGACGGGTGAAGACGGCTTAACTCCAGAACACGGCCCAGGCTTCCGCCACGAGTTCTCGCATGCTCTCTGAAGAGAATCGCAGGTTACAGTCTTTCCCGCTGTCAACAGGATTTCCCGGTGGTCAGCGGGTCTTTCCTCAACGTCACTGGGCATTTCCCTAGAATCAGTCGAAAGACAGACAAGAAAAAGATACACCTGAAAGTGCGGGTGGGACCGCAAGTTGTCCTGTCCTCAACCGCATAAGCTAGCGGGAAGCAATCCTGCACCACCCCTCGAAGCCTGCACTGTTCTTCACATAGGATTCAGGCACGCACAGCACATTCCATTTAAGATGTAGTTATGTACGGGGTTTAACCAGGCCTTAGAGGTACTGACATCTGATATGTCAACTTTGGGCGAACTACGTATACCCTAGCGTTAGCTGTTGATGATGGTCCATTACAGACTGATGTACCTCCCTGGAAAATAGCCAATCCAGACATTAATTTATATTTAACTCAGTTTCGAAAGGAGATCACCTCGAGTGCTGCATATAAAAACAACTTTATCTTGAGCAATGTGAACTTTATAAAGATTTTACCAAGATTTTTACAGATGGTTCTAAAAAAGCTGAGAGGGCTGCAGCTGCATTATGTGTGTGATAGCAATTTTCAGGAGCCCACTTTGTTAAGATTGCGAGATTGGTCATCTGTTTATACTGCTGAACAGAAGGCTTTAAATCTGGCTCTCAGTGTGGTGTCCAGGTCAGATCAGAACGATTTCCTTATTTTATCGGATTCGTTGTCGGCACTGTCGGCTTTAACGACAAGAGAAGTTTCACATCCAGTTTTGGCGGATATTCATGATCTTCATACTCAGCTTGTCTCTTAGGGAAAGCGTATAGTTTAGTGTTGGGTCCCCAGCCACATGGGAATCTATGGTAACGCAGTGGTAGACAAAGCAGCCAAACAAGCTCTCAGTGCAATTC
>JADBJO010005700.1:75792-88292 GCA_016801955.1 Conus betulinus | reverse complement strand
ACAACACCCCCAAAATGGTTAGACTGCCTTTGCCACATTAGGTGAGTCAACATTCTTTGCCCCCCCCCTCCCCCCCCCCCCCCCCCCCCACACACACACACACACACCCCCCACCCCGACGTACAGTCCAATGATTAAAGGTGGTCTCGATTTCTCATCAACAGAGGTAAAGGTCGGCTCCATCAACGGCCAGAGGCAAGGGAAATCCAGCTCATCGGTCATGGAAAATCGAGACAGGTCACGAGGACCCGGGGACCATGTGCCTACATCAAAAGGGGAGAGTATCGGACATCGTTATTAAGATTCCACGTTTTCTCTTTCATAGTGTCCATTTCTTCTGTCCTCTTCCAGAATTGTGGCATGTATCACAGTTTGGTAGTTTGCCACTGAGTTAGTCTCTCACTTTCTTGTTCTTCTGCTGAGGCTGGTGTCTTTTTTTTCCCAAGAAAAAAAAAATTATTAACATTTTATTATTTTTTTTTCTTCAGGATTTAGTGTTATCTTCATATACAAATGACTTTGTGTTTTTCTCTTCCAAGGTCAAATGTCCCTTTCATTGGCAGTGTTAGGGTCTTCATTGTCAGATTTATCTGTGTTCATTCGTAGTTTTTCCTTCCTCTTTCCAAGGATTTAATGTCCTTTTCTTTCCCAAGGTAAGGTGTCCTGTTTGATAGAGGTGGTGGTTTAGTTGATATCAGTATTCTCTGCAATAAAAATTGAAAAGAAACGGATGTTTTCAGACCCCTCAGATGTTGATTTGTGGAAGTCTTCTATTCTTTTCCTGAAATTTTCTTGCGTGCGTCGGTACCTTCTGATCCGGTATCCTAACCCATCGAGATTCGGTCACAAAAATGTTCAACATCAGAATGTTGCAGTATGGTTTGATACCCTTGGTTTACAGGGTTGAGCGTTCTCTTTTCTGTAAATGTTATATCGTTCTTGTCGTTGTCTACGTAGTGTGCTCTTGTCACAGGGTTATTTACTTTAATAAGGTGTACAGTTTTCTTTTCATAGGATTCAGTGTCCTCCTTCCAAAGAGCTCGGCGTGCATTTCTTTCAAGGGGTTCAGTCTCCTCCCTGCATTACTGTGGTTTCATAGGGTTTAATGTCTTCTTCCCAAATAGTTTTTGTAGCGCCCTCCCTTCGCTGTATTTTGTACCTTCTTCACGTACATTGTTGCCCTCCTTTCATTCTGTCCTGTTAGGACTTCACGTTCTTTCATAGTTTTAGTGTTTTCCTTCCACAAACTAAGTGTTCTCTTTTCTCAAAGGATTTAGGGTCGTAGACTTTTGAGGGATCGCAGTCCTCCTTTACAGCCTCTAGTGTCCCCGCCACATAGAGCCTAGCGTCCTCCTTCCGTGGGCTTAGTACCACCATCGTTCAAAAGATGACTGTCTTCATTTCAAACATTCGTTTCCACCGTTTCTTCACAGAGTTAATTTCTCTTTTTTGCAGGACTCGGTCTCATTTTCACAAAAATTAAGAGTTCTTCTTCATTCGCTAGCTGCTCAAGTTTTCTCAGTCAGTGTGCTGTGGAACAAGGACACAGCAACAGGGGGTACCAGAGGGAATGTTGTCCGGAAAGTTATGAGAGACGAACTCCGGCTGTGTAGCAGGCCTAACAAGTCAGGGATCTGGAACATGGACGCGTGTTTTCAGATCTGTTGGGGGCTGAGCTGCAAAGGTCTCGAGGAAGTCTTTCAGCCTCTTCCTGACGTATTCCCTAGTGCGCACCTGGTACCCCCCTGATTCGAGTGTCCTTTGACCAACAGAACATACGATATGGTAATTACAATAGACATTTGGACTCTTCCTTAGATTGTGCTGCCCTTTGTTCATAGCATCTTGTGTCATCTGTCAATTAGTACAGCCTCTCGTTGAGTTTCGCTTTCTCTCGTTTAGTGTTCTTTCATAGGGTTCAGTTGTTGTTTTTCTTAAGGTCGTTTGTGTTATCCTTTCAGAATTTTTAGTTTCCCCTTTTTCACAAGCTTTACCATCCTTATTGTTTAGCGGACTCATTTTGTGGCATCTCAGTGTCTTGTTTCCATAGGTTTGGAGTCCTTTCGTGTGGCCGAGTCTCCTTTGACAGAAGTTACTACCTTCATCATGCACATGGCTCTCCTTTGAATATGGGACGGTCTTCTCACTTCAGAGGTTTATGGGCTTCCTCTTGCATGGTTTACTGTCACTTTTATATGTGTTTTGGCATTTTTCAGCCATAGGGTTTACAGTCTGTTTATGTTACAAGGTTTATTCTCCTCGGATTTGATGGGGTTTAGTGTCCCCCCCCCCCCCCCCCCCCCCCCCCCCCCCCCTCTTGTGTTATTTGGCAGAATCATCTTAGGAAATGACGGTCGTCTCTTCATGTGATTGATTTGGCTTTTTCTAGAGCTAAGGCTTCAGGCACATGGTTTTGGATCATCTCTTTCTCTATGGTTTAGTGTCGTATCAAGAGCTGTGGTGCAATCTGTGTGTGTGTGTGTGTGTGTGTGTGTGTGTGTGAGAGAGAGAGAGAGAGAGAGAGAGAGAGAGCGTGTGTGTGTGTGTGTGTGTGTGTGTGTGTGTGTGTGTGTTTGAACTACCTTAAAGTCTAAGATGTCTTAACAGCACGATTTAGTGACTTCTAATTTCTAACGACTTGTTTTTTTCCTCAGAATGTGATCCAAGTCTTTGTGTTTGACAGATCGTAGGGCTGGCTACTCACCAGGGAACCCCCATCGGTCCACCAGAGGACCGTGGCATTGCACTGTTCTGGACAGCCTCCTCATCAACTAATCTTTGTGTGTGTGTGAGAGTGCACCCCTCTGCTTCAAATCTATTGAGTCATCGCCTCAGTGATTCACTGAGGTATGGCACCAGTGCACCCATTACGTGAACTGTTTTGTTTGTCTTGTTTCTCGTCCGTTCCGTTCCCACTGGATGTACTCGACTTTTCTGACATTTTTGTGTTTTAAAATCAAACAGGGAAGCCTTTTGTTCCCTTTGAATCGACATAAGTAACTTACTGTGTTGTTTTGGAACGTATAATTTTCGTTTGCCTACGCGAGTTGGTTAGCTGACGGTTGTTTTTGTACTCCCAGTTTTTATAGAGCAGGGAGTACTTTAGAATGGGAACGAAGAAATGCTGTCTGTGTGTCTGTGTCCGTCCGTCCGTCCGTCCGTGGTCAAAATGTGTTCCACTCGCTCCAGACAAAACTACTGGGCCGATCTTTCTGAAAATCTGTAGGTATGTTCATTATGGGTCACGGATGATGCCCGATGTTTTAGGTTACCGTTATACCCGTTACTAACGGCTGTAACGGCCTGTAACGATTTTTTTCTTCTTCTTTATGGAATGTCTCCAAAGTACTTGATCGATCTTTGTGAAAATTAGCAGGTATGTTCATTATGGGTCAAGGATGATGTCCGATATTTTAGTTAACCCGTTATAGCCGTTACTAACGGCTGTAACGGTCTGTAACGGTTTTTCTTTTTTATGGAATATCTCAGAAAGTACTTGGCCTATCTTTCTGAAAATTTGTAGGTATGTTCATTATGGGTCATGGATCATGCCCGATGTTTTTAGTTTACCGTTATAGCCGTTACTAAGGCTGTAACGGTCTGTAACGGTTTTTCTCCTTCATGGAATATTTCCGAAAGTACTTGACCGATCTTTATGAAATTTAGCAGATATTAACACATTATGGGTCACGCATGATGCCCGATGTTTTAGTTTACCCCCGTTATAGCTGTTACTAACGGCCTGTAACGGTTTTTCTTTATGGAATATCTCCGAAAGTACTTGGCTGATCTTTCTGAAATTTTTGTAGGTATATTCATTATTAGTCACGAATAATGGCCTGTGTTTTAGTTTACCCCGTTATACCCGTTACTAACGGCTGTAACGGCCTGTAACGGTTTTCTTCTTCATGGAATATCTCAGAAAGTACATGGCCGATCTTTGTGAAAATTGGCATGTATGTTCATTATGGGTCACGAATAATGCCCGATGTTTTAGTTTACAGTTATAGCCGTTACTAACGGCCTATAACGGTTTTCCTTCATCATTGAATATCTCAGAAAGTACTTGGGTACTCAGATCTTTCTGAAAATTAGCAGATATGTTTATTATGGGTCACGGATAATGCCTGATGTTTTAGTTTGAGGTTATAGCTGTTACTAACAGCTGTAACGGCCTGTTTTCTTCTTTTTGGAATATCTCCAAAAGCACTTGGACGATCTTTCTGAAAATTAGCATGTATGTTTACTATGGGTTTACGGATGATGCCCAATATTTTAGTTTATCGTTATAGCCGTTATAGGTATGTTCATTATGGGTCACGAATAATGCCCGATGTTTTAGTTTACCGTTACAGTCATTACTAACGGCTGTAAAGGGTTTTCTACTTTATGGAAATATCTCCGAAAGTACTCGGCGATCTTTCTGAAAATTAGCTATATATGTTCATTACGGGTCACGGATGATGCCCGATGTTTTAGTTTAGTCCGTTATAGCCGCTACTAACGGCTATAACGGCCTGTAATGGTTTTTATTTATGGAATATCTCAGAAAGTACTCGGCCGATCTTTGTGAGAATTAGCAGGCATGTTCATTATGGGTCACGGATGATGCCCGATGTTTTAGGCTACCCTGTTATAGCCGTTATTAATGGCTGTAACGGCCTTTAACGGTTTTTCTTCTTTATGGAATATCTCAGAAAGTACTTGGCCGATCTTTGTGAAAATTTGTAGGCATGTTCATTATGGGTCACGGATGATGCCCTGTGTTTTAGTTTATCGTTATAGCCGTTACTAACGGCTGTAACGGCCTGTAACGGTTTTTTCTTCTCCATGGAATATCTCGGAAAGTACACGGCCGATCTTTGTTTTAGTTTGTCCGTACAGAAAGCGACTGCGGGAGGAATTCACTGCAGTGCCTCTGTTGCAGCAGTGGGGAATAGGAGAAAGCTGGCGTGCTGCTCCCTTATCACGTTATGTGATTCAAAGTGAATTGTCACATGGCAAGAGAACACCTCAGAAACGTTGAACTGCCTTTTACTGAATTCGATGGGTCAGGATTTCTTTTGTTCTTTTGTTCTGTTTGGTTTTTTTTTTTTTTTTTTCAGCAAACAGACCAATAATTAAATATGGGTCTTGATTTCTCATCAACAGAGATAAAGATGTGCTCCCTCAACGGCCAGAGGCCAGGGAATCTACCTCGGCAGCCATAGCAAACGTGGATAGGTCACGAGAACCTGGGACATGTACCTACAGCAACAGGAGAGTGCTGACATTCTTGTTCTTAAGATTCCGTATGAATCTATCATGTTCTGCATCCTCCTGTCCCCCCCCCCCCCCCTTCCAGTATCGTCTCTCTTGTATTTCAGCTTAGTATTTTGCCACTGAGTGTCATGTTTTTTTTTCTGTTTTGAGTTCGTTTTTTTTTTTTTCAAGGATTGTTTTAATTAAAACTTGTTATTTTCCATCGGGAGTTAGCGTTATCTTCATACAAAGGACTTTGTGCGTCATCTCATCTAGGGTTAAATGTCCTTTGATTGGAAGTGTCCGAGTCTTCATTTTCAGGTTTATGCGTCCTAATCCATAGTGTTTTCTCCCTGTTTCCAAGGTTTTTACCGTCCTTTTCTTTTCCAGGGTAAGGTGTCTTTCTGTTTGATCAGTGTGGTTTATCTTGTTCATATCGGTATTCTCTGGAAAAAAAAAAAAAGTGTAGGCGTCAGATCCCTCAGAATTTGACTGTTGAAGTCTTTGATTCTTTATATTTTTTTCTGAAATTCTTTTCTTGTGTGCGTTGCTACTTCTGATCGGGTATCCTATAACCGTTTGAAAAATCTGACATGGTAATATTCAACCTCAGAATTCTCATGTAGGGTTTGAGACCGGGTGTGCAGGCTTAAGCGTTCCCTTTTATCAGAATTCGATATCCGTATGAGTGTATGTATGGTGTGCTCTTCCCAGGGTTGTTACTTTCATAGGGTTTAGTGTCCTCTTTTCCTAGAGTTTAGTGTCCTCTTTTCAAAGATATTAGCGTTCAGATCTGTCAAGGGTTTTGGTCTTCTCCTTGCATTGTAGGGTTTGATGTCATCTTTCTTAATAGGATTTAGCGCTGAATTTAGTTTCCTCCTTACGTAGAGTGCTTTGTGTTCTTTTTTGTTGTGTCCTGTGCGTCCATAGGATTTTAACATATTTTTCATAGTTTTAGTGGTAGCTTAGTGTCCTCTTTTCTCAAATGATCTAGTGCCTTAGTTCTGTAAGCGATCATCGTCTTCTATAGCCTTTAGTGTCATCATTACAAAGAGTCTCTGATGTCTTCCTTTCACGGGGTCAGTATTACTGTCGTCGTTCAAAAGGATTACTGTCTGCAGTTCATGCATCCATGTCCTCCTTTTTTTCGGAAAGTTATTTTTTTGTTTTCTTTGCGGGGCTCGGTCTTCTTTTCACACAAAATTAAGAGAGCTCTTTCGCTAGCTGCGGTAATTTTCTACGTCAACGTGCTGAGGAACAAGGATGCAGCGACAGGGGGGCAGAGGAGGGAATGCTGTCCGAAAGGTATGAGAGACGGACTCCACCTATGTAGCAGGTCTCCTTGGTCATGGGGTCTGGAACATGGACGCGTGTTTTCAGATCTGTTGGGGGCTGAGCCGCAAAGGTCTTGAGGAAATCTTTCAGCCTCTTCCTGGCGTATTCCTTAGTGCGCACCTGGTACCTCCTGATTCCAGTGTCCTTTGACCAGCAGAACGCTTGACATGGTAATCACGGTAAACGTAGGGATTCTTTGGTAGATTCTGCTACCCTTTTTCTTAAAACCCAGTTGAATCACACTGCTAGTGTTCCCTCTCAGTGGGTTTAGTATCCTCTCGTTCAGCGGGGTTTTCATAGGGTTCAGTGTCTAAGTGGCTTGTATCATTCTTCTAGAGATCTAGTTTCCCCAGTTCACTAGCTGTACTGTCTTATCTTGTTTAGCGTCTTCCTTTCATAGTAATTAGTGTCCTCTTCTCTGACCTTTGTCAGCTTTGTGTAGGGTTTTGTCTTGTTTCCACAGGGTTTAGTGCCCTTTGTCAGCTTTGTGTAGGGTCTTGTCTGTCTTGTTTCCACGGGGTTTAGTGTCCTTTATCAGCTTTGTGTATGGTTTTGTTTCCACAGGGTGTAATGTCCTTTGTCAGCTTTATGTATGGTCTTGTTTCCACAGGGCGTACTGTTCTTTGTTCCTTTGTCAGCTTTATGTATGTATGGTCTTCTTTCCACAGGGCGTACTGTCCTTTGTTTCCTTTGTCGGCTTTGTGTATGGTTTTGTTTCCACAGAGTTTATAGTGTCCTTCGATAGGGTTGATGTCAGCTTTGTGTGTGGCCTTGTTTCCACAGAGTTTATAGTGTCCTTTGATACTGTAGAGCATCCTTTTACAGGAGTTCCCTACTGACATCCGTCATCGAGTCTTCCTGTGAACATAGTATAGTCTCCTTTTGCGAGAGGGTTATGTCTCCTTTCACATGGTTTACTGTCATTTTTACTTTGGTTTTAGCATCTGTCTTCCAAAGGGATTACACGTTTTTTTTTTTTTCTGTCTTGAGGTTTGGTGTGCTCTGATTTTATAGTGTTTAGTGTCTCCCTCGTGTATTGTTTAGCAACATCTTCCTTCCAAACGATAGTCCCGTTTGTGTACGGTTAATTTGTCTCTTTTTTAGAGCTACGGTTTCAGTCACATTGTTCGTAATACAAACTTTTCCTAGGGTTTAGTGTCTTGTATCAAGAGCCACTGTGTGCGTGTGTGTGTGTGTGTGTGTGTGTGTGCGTGTGTGCGCGTGCGTGCGTGCGTGTGTGTGTGTGGATGCGTGTGCGCGCGCGCGCGCGCGCGCGTGTGTGTGTGTGTGTGTGTGTGTGTGTGTAGAAACTACCGTTAAGTCTTTTTTTTTTAAATCTTTTTGGCACGATTTACTGACTTCCTCATTTTAAGCGACTTCTTTTTCGTCAGAAGCGAATCAAGTCTTTGTGTTGGGCAGGACATGGGGCCGGTCACTCTCCAGGGAGCCCCACCAGTGTGCAAGAGGACCATTGCATCGCTCCGGACAGCCGATAGCCTCACAGAGAAGGGATGTTATTGTATGTGTTAATGACTTCAACTCTTGCGCTGCTAGAACTTTTCAGAAAATGCATTGTCGGGGTTCGCAGGAGAAGACGGGAGCACTTCTACTCCAACCAACAGCAGGAGCTTCAGTATTATATTCACAACGACATGGCGCAGCAGAGCAGACAAGGGTGCTGCCTTACGTATCAATGAGTTCTTGAGAGCAGAGACTGAGGCTGTGAAGACACGTTGAAGAAGAAAGACTACATTTTATGATTTTTGAGAAAGAAGCGACGAAAATTAACAGACTCGCTCAATATTGAAAGCCATCAGGGGTCAGATGATTGCTGTCAAGGACAACGGAGAGCTGCCGGTAGGAAAGCAGGTACAGATCACTTTGCTAGGGTCTACGCAAATGGAAGCGATATCCACATCAGCAGGAAACGCCTCAGTCCAGCTGCACGAGAGCAGAGAGAACCCAATTCCACAGACATGAGAACCAATGAATTCATTACGCACCACACAGAGGAACATCTTCGCAAAACACTTAAATACAGAAACGGGAAAGACGGCAAGCGCTGTTTGTGTGAAAACTAGGACAGTTGTGTAGAAAAAAAGCGCTGACACTGGTTTTGATTAAACCTTCCCAAGAACAAGCCTGGATCCACTGGTACAAAAAAGAGGGATGCGCCATAACTGCAGTGGGGTCCGGAGTCTGCGACAGGGTGTCCTGACGTGTTGGCGAAATCAAAAGAATGTCGAACCCAGAAAGAACCCTTCCAGTCTCGGATCATAGGCCGAGGCTCTGTTAGTGGCAGCCCAACCTGAAAGCTGCCTCCAGACGTGACTGCAGACAGGGGGTCGTCTTCACCGATGACCAGTCGTTCCTGGAAACTGTGTTACCGGACACAAGTAGAGGAGCTGAGAAGTAAGCTGCGTCGGGTCGACACAGACAGACCAGACAGTGCTGCAGTGGCTACTTGCTCCTTTTAGGTTCATAAACCGTTCTGTGGATAGGTTACCTGAATGGAAGTGTAGGAAGACGGGAACAGAATTAGCAGACCAGGTCGCCACGCTGTGGGCAGCAGCAGCCAGACACGCCACATCCCCTTCAGGAGCAGAAGGCCTTGATCAGGATCACAGTTAGGGTGCAGAAGGGAATGCCCCAAAACATGTGGATGGTGCAGATCAGATCACCACCTTCAGGCTCTGCACAGGACATACATCGCTTTGCATCCGTCTGCTCCATCTGAAGATTGCCCCTGCTTACTGTCGGCAAGGGGGGGGGGGGGGGAGGGGGTGCACAGGATCCCCTGCAGGGATGCCCCTTCCGTGCTGACCTTGGAGATGTGGAGTGACGAGGAGACGAGGTACGGCACCACTTCATACCATAAATCTTTGGTTTCAATGTTTTTCTTCTCGAGCAATGGCATTCCCAGTGGGGTCAACTGAAAACATGCAGTGTAGTTTGCGACGTTGAAATCGTGTGAGTTTTAAAAAAAAAAACGCGCGGAAAATTGTATGCATGATGTAAGTTTATAATTTTAGCAGCGCATGCATATAGATGAACCGAATGTTTCGTCTAGGCATTTAGACTGTCTAGTCTTGATTACTGTGACGATCTAGCGCCGAAGCTGCCTGAATAAACTGGAGAAAGTTAAAACCATGCGACCAGTCTGATACGTCGCTCCTCCATGTGTGATATTCTCCAGTTGTACGCTCTGTTCACTGGCTCGCTCTTCATCAAATAATTGTTTGATGTGAAAGTGCAACCCTCTGCTTTCAAATCCATGGAGTCCTTTGTTCTGTATTTCGCTGAGGAATGACATCAGTGCATTCATTACGTGAACTATTTGTCTGTGTCCGTTTCTCATCCGTTCGTACCTCCCACTGCACGTACTCGACTTTCCATGACACCTTTTAAATCAAACGGGGAAACCTGTCTTTTTTCCTTCAAAACGACCCAACAAATAGCTTACTGTGGTGTTTTTGGAGCGCAACAGGGCGTATACCTACGCTTGTGGATTAGTGGACGGTCTGTTTGTTCGAGGGTGGATGGGTGGGGGGGGGGGGGGGGGGGGGGGGGGGGGGGGGGGGGGGGGGGGGGGGTGGGGGGGGCGCGATGAGAGTGGTTGGATGCGGTGGGGGGTCATTGAATTGTGTCCCCGCGTTTTTGTTTGTTGCTGGCAGTTCTTGGACATTTCTTTTGCAGTTTAGTGTCTGTAGTTGTGAATTATAAACACCTAAGCCGTTTAGGTTACTACACGTATAAATATCCTTGATATGAATGATGATGATGATGATAACAACAATCCGTAATGGTAAATATCTCTCTCTCTCTCTCTCTCCTCCTCCTCTCCCTCTCTCCCTCCCTCTCTCCCTCTCTCTCACGCACTCACACACGCATACACACACACACACACGCACACACACGCTCCCGTCTAATATCACGATTAGTGGAAAGACGTTAAATAAATGACACACACACACACACACACGCACACGCACAAGCACAAGCACACACCCACGCACGCGCACGCGACACACACACACACACACACACACACACACACACACACACACACACACACACTGACAGAGAAGAATATGAGGCAGGAGAGGATTTTACTTTAAATCTTTAAATGACTGAGCAGCCAAACAAAAAGTTGCAAAGGCAGGCGACCAGTTCGTTTTGTCTAAAATGAGTTGTTGAAGGAATACTGAGACTGTTTGGGCAGTGGAAGATGGCTCAGAGTATTTATGTAGTTCTCATTGTCCATCGTGTCTACAAACATGTCAGAGGGCGAAGAAGAAAGTTCGAAGGTTTTGTGAAACTTAGTTACACTTAGTGAATACGAATTATTTGCACAGAATGTTCAGATGTGTTCAATGTGGTTTATGTTTTCATCAACAGGAACAAAGGAATCCCACATGAACGGCCATGGAAAACGACTACCAGCGCAATTGAACTTGGAGAATGCAGCCGAAAGATGGAGAGTTTGGGAGGTTTTTTTTTGTTTTTTTTTTGTTTGTTTTTGTGTTGTTGTTTTTTTTTTTTTTTTTTTTTTTTTTTTTCATTCTTCGCACTCTTTTTCTTCTTTCTTCTTCTGCACTTCTAGTGTAGTACTCCTGTGCTTTCATAGTTAAGGGTATGCCGGTGTAGTCGCCCGTTTTCCCTTCAGATAGTTACGGATTCAGTGTCGTCATTCACAAAATTTAGTCTCTTTTCCAGGTTTAGCGTCTGTTTCACTGTACGGTTTTAGTGTGTGGTTTCCATCGAACTAATGCCCCCCTTCATTCACAGGCTTATGTGACTTTTCTTTCTCGGGATTTTGATTCTGCTTTTCAAGCGATTACTTCTCTCTTTCATGCGATAAACATACCAACTGCTCTGGTTCCCTAGATCAGTGGTCTGTGGAACAAGGGTACAAAACAGGGGGGTACCAGAGGGAATGTTTTTCTGGAAAGGTGTGGACTCCAGCTCTGTAGCAGGCCTCATGAGCTTAGGGGTCTGGAACATGGACGCATGTTTTCAGATCACTTGGAGGCTGAGCAGCGGAGCCTTTTAGACGGTCCTTAAAGTCTCTTCCTGTAATATTCCCTCAGTGCGCACCTGGTACCCCCTGATCCGACTGACCTTTGATCCATAGACAGCCTGGCATGGTTACCAGAGTCAACGTGAGAGCACCCTGCAGTTTCACTGCCCGTCCTCACGAGGTTTATCATCGTTTATGTCCGCTTGTGTTATAAGGTTTCAGTGTCCACATCTCATATGCTTTAAAAAAAAAAAGAAAAGAAAAAGACATAACCAATGCTAGGTAGGCACTCGAGGTCTGACCAGCGCATTGGGCTAATGTGTAGGCCAGACATCTGCACAGTCGTAGCCGCGAGAAACTCTTCTTCAATTCTCTCACCTTAGTTGTGAATTCATTTATCCGTCAAATTAAAAATCATCATAGGCAGTGTGTGGTCTTAAAACTTAGCGGATGTGGTGTAGCGTATATGGACTAGTCCGCACGCAGTGACGCCTCCTTGATGAAAATGAAAACTGCAACTTGATGGAACTGTTTTTGTTTTTTTTTTCAAAACGATAAAAAAAATCGTCGGTTGGTTTTTTTTTTTTTTTTTTTTTTTTTTTTTTTTTTTTGCTAGTGCTCAGGTTTCAACCCAACATTTACATAGATTTTCTTTTCTCTCTTCTCTCTCTCTGTCCTCTCTCATATATTTCGATGCTCTGTGTGTGTGTGTGTGTGCGTGCGTGCGCGTGTGTGTGCGTGTGTGTGTGTGTGTGAGTGCGTGCGTGTGTGCGTGCGTGCGTGTGTCTCTCTCTCTCTCTCTCTCTCTCTCTCTCTCTCTCTCTCGCAGTGCGCGCGCGCGCGCGAGCGTGTGTGTGCGTAAGAGAGAGAGAGAGAGAGAGCTCTTTCCTAGGCCTGTGTTTTT
>JADBJO010005700.1:52662-62662 GCA_016801955.1 Conus betulinus | reverse complement strand
GTGTGTGTGCGTGTGTGTGTGTGTGTATGCGTGCGTGTGCGTGAGAGAGAGGGAGAGAGAGGGAGGGAGAGAGGGAGGGAGGGAGGGACAGAGAGAGAGATATTTATCAAGGATATTTATACGTGTAGTAACCTAAACGGCTTAGGTGTTTATAATTCACAACTACAGACACTAAACTGCAAAAGAAATGTCCAAGAACTGCCAGCAGCAAAAAAAAAAACGCGGGACACAATTCAATGACCCCACCGCATCCAACCACTCTCATCGCGCACCCCCCACTCCCCACCACCACCACCACCCATCGAACAAACACAGACCGTCCACTAATCCACAAGCGTAGGTATACGCCTGTTGCGCTCCAAAAACCACAGTAAGCTATTTGTTGGGTCGTTTTGAAGGAAAAAAAAGACAGGTTTCCCCGTTTGATTTAAAAGGTGTCATGGAAGTCGAGTACGTGCAGTGGGAGGTACGAACGGATGAGAAACGGACACAGACAAATAGTTCACGTAATGAATGCACTGATGTCATTCCTCAGCGAAATACAGAACAAAGGACTCCATGGATTTGAAAGCAGAGGGTTGCACTTTCACATCAAACAATTATTTGATGAAGAGCGCGAGCCAGTGAACAGAGCGTACAACTGGAGATTATCACACATGGAGGAGCGACGTATCAGACTGGTCGCATAGTTTTAACTTTCTCCAGTTTATTCAGGCAGCTTCGGCGCTAGATCGTCACAGTAATCAAGACTAGACAGTCTAAATGCCTAGACGAAACATTCGGTTCATCATATGCATGCGCTGCTGCTGAAATTATAAACTTACATCATGCATACAATTTTCCGCGCGTTTTTTCTTTAAACTCACACGATTTCAACGTCGCAAACTACACTGCATGTTTTCAGTTGACCCCACTGGGAATGCCATTGCTCGAGAATGAAAACATTGAAACCAAAGATTTATGGTATGAAGTGGTGCCGTACCTCGTCTCCTCGTCAACTCCACATCTCCAAGTTCAGCACGGAAGGGGCATCCCTGCAGGGGATCCTGTGTCACCTCCTCCACCTCCCCTTGCCGACAGTAAGCAGGGGCAATCTTCAGATGGAGCAGACGGATGCGAAGCGATGCGTGTCCTGTGCAGAGCCTGAAGGTGGTGATCTGATCTGCACCATCCACATGTTTTGAGGCATTCCCTTCTGCACCCTAACTGTGATCCTGATCAAGGCCTTTCTGCTCCTGAAGGGGATGTGGGCGTGTCTGGCTGCTGCCTGCCCACAGCGTGGCGACCTGGTCTGCTAATTCTGTTCCCGTCTTCCTACACTTCCATTCATTTAACCTAGTCCACAGAATGGTTTATGAACCTAAAAGGAGCAAGTAGCCACTGCAGCACTGTCTGGTCTGTCTGTGTCGACCTGACGCAGCTTACTTCTCAGCTCCTCTACTTGTGTCCGGTAACACAGTTTCCCAGGAACGACTGGTCATCGGTGAAGACGACCCCCCTGTCTGCAGTCACGTCTGGAGGCAGCTTTCAGGGTTGGGCTGCCACTAACAGAGCCTCGGCCTATGATCCGAGACTGGAAGGGTTCTTTCTGGGTTCGACATTCTTTTGATTTCGCCAACACGTCAGGACAACCCTGTCGCAGACTCCGGGACCCACTACTGCAGTTATGGCGCATCCCTCCCTCTTTTGTGTACAGTGGATCCAGGCTTGTTCTTGGGAAGGTTTAATCAAAACCAGTGTCAGCGCTTTTTTCCTACACAACTGTCCTAGTTTTTTCACACAAACAGCGCTTGCCGTCTTTCCCATTTCTGTATTTAAGTGTTTGCTGAAGATGTTCCTCTGTGTGGTGCGTAATGAATTCATTTGTTCTCATGTCTGTGGTATTTCGTTCTCTCTGCTCTCGTGCAGCTGGACTGAAGCGTTTTCCTGCTGATGTGGATATATCGCTTCCATTTGCGTAGACCCTAGCAAAGTTGATCTGTACCTGCTTTCCTACCGGCAGCTCTCCGTTGTCCTTGACAGCAATCATCTGACCCCTGATGGCTTTCAATATTGAGCGAGTCCTGTTAATTTTCGTCGCTTCTTTCTCAAAAAAAATCATAAAATGTAGTCTTTTTTTTCTTCTTCAACGTGTCTTCACAGCCTCAGTCTCTGCTCTCAAGAACTCATTGATACGTAAGGCAGCACCCTTGTCTGCTCTGCGCCATGTCGTTGTGAATATAATACTGAAGCTCCTGCTGTTGGTTGGATTGAAGTAGAAGTGCTCCTGTCTTCTCCTGCGAACCCCGACAATACATTTTCTGAAAAGTTCTAGCAGCGCAAGAGTTGAAGTCATTAACACATACAATAACATCCCTTCTCTGTGAGGCTATCGGCTGTCGGAGCGATGCAATGGTCCTCTTGCACACTGGTGGGGCTCCCTGGAGAGTGACCGGCCCCATGTCCTGCCACACACAAAGACTTGATTCGCTTCTGACGAAAAAGAAGTCGCTTAAAATGAGGAAGTCAGTAAATCGTGCCAAAAAGATTATAAAAAAAAAAAGACTTAACGGTAGTTCTACACACACACACACACACGCGCGCGCGCGCGCGCGCGCGCGCACACGCATCCACACACACACACGCACGCACGCACGCGCACACACGCACACACACACACACACACACGCACACACACGCACACAGTGGCTCTTGATACAAGACACTAAACCCTAGGAAAAGTTTGTATTACGAACAATGTGACTGAAACGTAGCTCTAAAAAGAGACAAATTAACCGTACACAAACGGGACTATCGTTTGGAAGGAAGATGTTACTAAACAATACACGAGGGAGACACTAAACACTATTATAAAATCAGAGCACACCAAACCTCAAGACAGAAAAAAAAAACGTGTAATCCCTTTGGAAGACAGATGCTAAAACCAAAGTAAAAATGAGAGTAGTACCATGTGAAAGGAGACATAACCCTCTCGCAAAAGGAGACTATACCGTGTCACAGGAAGACTCGATGACGGATGTCAAGTAGGGAACTCCAGTAAAAAGGATGCTCCACAGTATCAAAGGACCTATAAACTCTGTGGAAACAGGCCACACACAAAAGCTGACATCAACCCTATCGAAGGGACACTATAAAACTCTGTGGAAACCAAAACCATACACAAAGCCGACAAAGGAACAAAGGACAGTACCGCCCTGTGGAAAGAAGACCATACATAAAGCTGACAAAGGAAACAAAGAACAGTACGCCCTGTGGAAACAAGACATACATAAAGCTGACAAAGGACATTACACCCTGTGGAAACAAAACCATACACACAAGCTGATAAAGGACACTAAACCCCGTGGAAACAAGACACAGACCCTACACAAAGCTGACAAAGGCACTAAACCCTGTGGAAACAAGACAAAACCCTACACAAAGCTGACAAAGGTCAGAGAAGAGACACACTCTAATTACTATGAAAGGAAGACGCTAAACAAGATAAGACGGTACAGCTAGTGAACTGGGGAAACTAGATCTCTAGAAGACTGATACAAGCCACTTAGACACTGGAACCTATGAAAAAAACCCGCTGAACGAGAGGATACTAAACCCACTGAGAGGGAACACTAGCAGCGTGATTCAACTGGGTTTTAAGAAAAAGGGCAGCAGAATCTACCAAAGAAATCCCTACGTTTACCGTGATTACCATGTCAAGCGTTCTGCTGGTCAAAGGACGCTGGAATCAGGAGGTACCAGGTGCGCACTAAAGGAATACGCCAGGAAGAGGCTGAAAGATTTCCTCAAGACCTTTGCAGCTCGGCCCCCCCCAACAGATCTGAAAAACACGCGTCCATGTTCCAGACCCCATGACCAAGGAGACCGGCTACATAGGTGGAGTCCCGTCTCTCATACCTTTTCGGACAGCATTCCCTCTGCTACCCCCTGTTGTTGCATCCTTGTTCCTCAGCACGTTGACGTAGAAAATTACCGCAGCTAGCGAAAGAACTCTCTTAATTTTGTGAAAAGAAGACTGAGCCCTGCAAAGAAAACAGAAATAACTCTCTGAAAAAAAAGGAGGACATGGATGCATGAACTGCAGACAGTAATCCTTTTGAACGACGATAGTAATACTGGACCCCGTGAAAGGAAGACATCAGATTCTTTGTAATGATGACACTAAAGGCTATAGAAGACGATGATCGCTTACAGAACTAAGGCACTAGATCGTTTGAGAAAGAGGACACTAAGCTACCACTAAAACTATTGAATAATGTTAAAATCCTATGGACGCACAGGACACAACAAAAGAACACAAAGCACTTACGTAAGGAGGAACTAAATTCAGCGCTAAATCCTATTAAGAAAGATGACATCAAACCCTACAATGCAAGGAGAAGACCAAACCCCTTGACAGATCTGAACGCTAATATCTTTGAAAAGAGGACACTAACTCTAGGAAAAGAGGACACTAAACCCTATGAAAGTAACAACCCTGGGAAGAGCACACCATACCATACACTCATACGGATATCGAATTCTGATAAAAGGGAACGCTTAAGCCTGCACACCCGGTCTCAAACCCTACATGAGAATTCTGAGGTTGAATATTACCATGTCAGATTTTCAAACGGTTATAGGATACCCGATCAGAAGTAGCAACGCACACAAGAAAAGAATTTCAGAAAAAATAAAGAATCAAAGACTTCAAACAGTCAAATTTCTGAGGGATCTGACGCCTACACTTTTTTTTCATTCCAGAGAATACGCTATGAAAAAAAAGAGAACCACACTGATCAAACAGAAAGACACACCTTGCCTGGGAAAAGAAAAGGACGGTAAACCTTGGAAACTGGGAGAAAAAACACTATGGATTAGGACGCATAAACCTGAAAATGAAGACTCGGACACTTCCAATGAAAGGACATTTACCCCTAGATGAGATGACGCCACAAAGTCCTTTGTATGAAGATAACGCTAACTCCCGATGGAAACCAATAACAAGTTTTAATTAAAACAATCCTTGAAAAAAAAAAAACGAACTCAAAACGAGAAAAAAACATGACACTCAGTGGCAAAATACTAAGCTGAAATACAAGAGAGACGATACTGGAAGGGGGGGGACAGGAGGATGCAGAACATGATAGATTCATACGGAATCTTAAGAACAAGAATGTCTCTGCACTCTCCTGTTGCTGTAGGTACATGTCCCAGGTTCTCGTGACAATACGTATCACGTTTGGCTATGGCTGCCGAGGTAGATTTCCCTGGCCTCTGGCCGTTGAGGGAGCACATCTTTATCTCTGTTGATGAGAAATCAAGACCATATTAATTATTGGTCTGTTTTGCTTGAAAAAAAAAAAAAACCAAACAGAACAAAAGAAATCCGGACCCATCGAATTCAGTAAAAGCAGTTCAACGTTTCTGAGGTGTTCTCTTGCCATGTGACAATTCACTTGAATCACATAACGCGATAAGGGAGCAGCACGCCAGCTTTCTCCTATTCCCCACTGCTGCAACAGAGGCACTGTAGTGAATTCCTCCCGCAGTCGCTTTCTGTACGGACAAACTAAAACAAAGATCGGCCGTGTGCTTTCCGAGATATTCCATGAAGAAGAAAAACCGTACAGGCCGTTACAGCCGTTAGTAACGGCTATAACGATAAACTAAAACACAGGGCATCACATCCGTGACCCCATAATGAACATGCCTACAAAATTTCACAAAGAGTCGGGCCAAGTACTTTCTGAGATATTTCCATAAAGAAGAAAAACTGTTAAAGGCCGTTACAGCCATAGTATAACGGCTATAACAGGGTAACCTAAAACATCGGGGCATCATCCGTGACCCATAATGAACATACCTGCTAATTCTCACCAAAGATCGGCCGAGTACTTTCTGAGATATTCCATAAATAAAAACCCATTACAGCCGTTATAGCCGTTAGTAGCGGCTATAACGGGCTAAACTAAAACACGTCGGGCATCATCCGTGACCCGTAATGAACATATATAGCTATTTTCAGAAAGATCGGCCCGAGTACTTTCGGAGATATTTCCATAAAGTAGAAAAACCCTTTACAGCCGTTAGTAATGACTGTAACGGTAAACTAAAACATCGGGCATTATTCGTGACCCATAATGAACATACCTATAACGGCTATAACGATAAACTAAAATATTGGCATCATCCGTAACCCATAGTAAAACATACCTGCTAATTTTCAGAAAGATCGTCCAAGTGCTTTTGGAGATATTCCAAAAAGAAGAAAACCCGTTACAGGCCGTTACAAGCTGTTAGTAAACAGCTATAACCTCAAACTAAAAACATCAGGCATTATCCGTGACCCATAATAAACAAATATCTGCTAATTTTCAGAAAGATCTGAGTACCCAAGTACTTTCTGAGATATTCATGATGAAGGAAAACCGTTTATAGGCCGTTAGTAACGGCTATAACTGTAAACTAACATCGGGCATTATTCGTGACCCATAATGAACATACATGCCAATTTTCACAAAGATCGCCATGTACTTTCTGAGATATTCCATGAAGAAGAAAAACCGTTACAGGCCGTTACAGCCGTTAGTTAAACGGGTATAACGGGGTAAACTAAAACACAGGCCATTATTCGTGACTGATAATGAATATACCTACAAAATTTCAGAAAGATCAGCCAAGTACTTTCGGAGATATTCCATAAAGAAAACCGTTACAGGCCGTTACAGCGCTAGTAACAGCTGTAACGGGGGTAAAACTAAAACATCGGGCATCATGCGTGACCCATAATGTGTTAATATCTGCTAAATTTCATAAAGATCGGTCAAGTACTTTCGGAAATATTCCATGAAGGAGAAAAACCGTTACAGACCGTTACAGCCTTAGTAACGGCTATAACGGTAAACTAAAACATCGGGCATGATCCGTGACCCATAATGAACATACCTACAAATTTCAGAAAGATAGGCCAAGTACTTTCTGAGATATTCCCATAAAAAAAAGAAAACCGTTACAGACCGTTACAGCCGTTAGTAACGGCTATAACGGGGTTAACTAAAATATCGGACATCATCCTTGACCCATAATGAACATACCTGCTAATTTTTCACAAAGATCGACCAAGTACTTTCGGAGGGACATTTCCATAAAAGAAAATCGACAAATCGTTACAGGGCCGTTACAGCCGTTAGTAACGGGTATAACGGTAACCTAAAACACATCGGGCATCATCCGTGACCCATAATGAACATACCTACAGATTTTCAGAAAGATCGGCCCAGATCGGCCCAGTAGTTTTGTCTGGAAGCGAGGACGGAACACATTTTGACCACAGACAGACAGCATTTCTTCGTTCCCATTCTAAAGTCTACTCCCTGTTCTATAAAAACTGGGAGTACAAAAACAACCGTCAGCTAACCAACTCGCGTAGCAAACGAAAATTATACGTTCCAAAACAACACAGTAAGTGTATTACTGTCGATTCAAAGGGACAAAAAAGCTTCCCTGTTTGATTTTAAAACAAAAATGTCAGAAAAGTCGAGTACATCCAGTGGGAAATACGAACGGACGATAAACAAGACAAACAAAACAGTTCACGTAAATGGGTGGCACTGGTGCCATACCTCAGTGAATCACTGAGGCGATGACTCAATAGATTTGAAGCAGAGGGGTGCACTCTCACACACACAAAGATTAGTTGATGAGAGGAGGCTGTCCCAGAACAGTGCAATGCCACGGTCCTCTGGTGGACCGATGGGGGGTTCCCTGGTGAGTAGCCAGCCCTACGATCTGTCAAACCAAAGACTTGGATCACATTCTGAGGAAAAACAAGTCGTTTAGAAATTAGAAGTCACTAAATCGTGCTGTCAGACATCTTAGACTTTAAGTAGTTCAACACACCACACACACACACACACACACACCACACACACACCTCTCTCTCTCTCTCTCTCTCTCTCTCCTCACACACACACACACACACACACACACACACACAGATTGCACCACAGCTCTTGATACGACACTAAACCATAGAGAAAGAGATGATCCAAACCATGTGCCTGAAGCCTTAGCTCTAGAAAAAGCCAAATCAATCACATGAAGAGACGACCGTCATTTCCTAAGATGATTCTGCCAAATAACACAAGGGGGGGGGGGGGGGGGGGGGGGGGACACTAAACCCCATCAAATCCGAGGAGAATAAACCTTGTAACATAAACAGACTGTAAACCCTATGGCTGAAAATGCCAAAAACACATATAAAAGTGACAGTAAACCATGCAAGAGGAAGCCCATAACCTCTGAGTGAGAAACCGTCCCATATTCAAAGGAGAGCCATGTGCATGATGAAGTAGTACTTCTGTCAAAGGAGACTCGGCACACGAAAGGACTCCAAAACCTATGGAACAAGACACTGAATGCCACAAAATGAGTCCGCTAAACAATAAGATGGTAAAGCTTGTGAAAAGGGGAAACTAAAAATTCTGAAAGGATAACACAAACGACCTTAAGAAAAACAACAACTGAACCCTATGAAAGAACACTAAACGAGAGAAAGCGAAACTCAACGAGAGGCTGTACTAATTGACAGATGACACAAGATGCTATGAACCAAGGGCAGCACAATCTAAGGAAGAGTCCAAATGTCTATTGTAATTACCATATCGTATGTTCTGTGTTGGTCAAAGGACACTCGAATCAGGGGGTACCAGGTGCGCACTAGGGAATACGTCAGGCAGAGGCTGAAAGACTTCCCTCGAGACCTTTGCAGCTCAGCCCCCCAACAGATCTGAAAACACGCGCCCATGTTCCAGATCCCTGACTTGTTAGGCCTGCTACACAGCCGAGTTCGTCTCTCATAACTTTCCGGACAACATTCCCTCTGGTACCCCCCTGTTGCTGTTCCTTGTTCCACAGCACACTGACTGAGAAAACTTGAGCAGCTAGCGAATGAAGAACTCTTAATTTTTGTGAAAATGAGACCGAGTCCTGCAAAAGAGAAATTAACTCTGTGAAGAAACGGTGGAAACGAATGTTTGAAATGAAGACAGTCATCTTTTGAACGATGGTGGTACTAAGCCCACGAAGGAGGACGCTAGGCTCTATGTGGCGGGGACACTAAAGCTGTAAAGGAGGACTGCGATCCCTCAAAAGTCTAACGACCCTAAACCCTTTGAGAAAAGAGAACACTTAAGTTTGTGGAAGGAAAACACTAAACTATGAAAGAACGTGAAGTCCTAACAGGACAGAATGAAAGGAGGGCAACATTGTACGTGAAGAGGTACAAAATACAGCGAAGGGAGGGCGCTACAAACTATTTGGGAAGAAGACATTAAACCCTATGAAACCACAGTAATGCAGGGAGGAGACTGAACCCCTTGAAAGAAATGCACGCCGAGCTCTTTGGAAGGAGGACACTGAATCCTATGAAAAGAGAACTGTACACCTTATTAAAGTTAATAACCCTGTGACAAAGCACACTACACTAGTAACAACGACAAGAACGATGTACATTTACAGAAAAGAGAACGCTCAACCCTGTAACCAAGGGTATCAAACCATACTGCAACCATCTGATGTTGAACATTTTTGTGTGACCGAATCTCGATGGGTTAGGATACCCGGATCAGAAGGTACCGACGCACGCAAGACAATTTCAGGAAAGAATCGAAGACTTCCACAATCAACATCTGAGGGTCTGAAAACATCCGTTTCTTTTCAATTTTTATTGCAGAGAATACTGATAACAAAAAACCACCACCTCTCGATCAAACAGGACACTTTACCTTGGGAAAGAAAAGACATTAAATCCTTGGAAAGAGAAGGAAAAACTAACGAATGAACACAGATAAATCTGACAATGAGACCCACTAACACTGCCAATGAAGGGACATTTGACCTTGGAAGAAAAAACACAAAGTCATTTGTATGAAGATAACACTAAATCCTGAAGAAAAAAAATAAAATAAATGTTAATAATTTTTTTTTCTTTGGGAAAAAAGACACCAGCCTCAGCAGA
>JADBJO010005700.1:27662-47662 GCA_016801955.1 Conus betulinus | reverse complement strand
ATAAGATCCACTGAAATCTCACGAAAAAGAACTGATAATCACTGGTGGAAAAGAACTTCTCTCTGATACACATCAAATCAGCACATTCAGTCAAAAAATGATTAACACTGAACAAGCTGTCACATGCAACACACCATGGAGGGTCTTCCCTTCTGAGTATCCAACTGTGCGTTATATATAGCTGTGCCCAATATGTAACCGTGACAAAACCGATTCCTCTTTACGGTTACGTACTACCGATGGGAAAGGATTGATTAAATCTGGCAAATTTTAAACAATTTGTTATGAATTTGGCTAGACCATTCACTCTGCCACAGTTCACAACAATACAAACTAGATTATGACGAAGATCTGAGTGATGAACAAACTGCACAGGCCTCCTGGAAAGAATTGCACTGAGAGCTTGTTTGGCTGCTTTGTCTACCACTGCGTTACCATAGATTCCCATGTGGCTGGGGACCCAACACAGAAAACTATACGCTTTCCCTAAGAGACAAGCTGAGTATGAAGATCATGAATATCCGCGCCAAAACTGGATGTGAAACTTCTCTTGTCGTTAAAGCCGACAGTGCCGACACGAATCCGATAAAATAAGGAAATCGTTCTGATCTGACCTGGACACCACACTGAGAGCCAGATTTAAAGCCTTCTGTTCAGCAGTATAAACAGATGACCAATCTCGCAATCTTAACAAGTGGGCTCCTGAAAATTGCTATCACACATAATGCAGCTGCAGCCCTCTCAGCTTTTTTTAGAACCATCTGTGTAAAAATCTTGGTAAAATCTTTATAAAGTTCACATTGCTCAAGATAAAGTTGTTTATATGCAGCACTCGAGGTGATCTCCTTTCGAAACTGAGTTAAATATAAATTAATGTCTGGATTGGCTATTTTCCAGGGAGGTACATCAGTCTGTAATGGACCATCATCAACAGCTAACGCTAGGGTATACGTAGTTCGCCAAAGTTGACATATCAGATGTCAGTACCTCTAAGGCCTGGTTAAACCCCGTACATAACTACATCTTAAATGGAATGTGCTGTGCGTGCCTGAATCCTATGTGAAGAACAGTGCAGGCTTCGAGGGGTGGTGCAGGATTGCTTCCCGCTAGCTTATGCGGTTGAGGACAGGACAACTTGCGGTCCCACCCGCACTTTCAGGTGTATCTTTTTCTTGTCTGTCTTTCGACTGATTCTAGGGAAATGCCCAGTGACGTTGAGGAAAGACCCGCTGACCACCGGGAAATCCTGTTGACAGCGGGAAAGACTGTAACCTGCGATTCTCTTCAGAGAGCATGCGAGAACTCGTGGCGGAAGCCTGGCCGTGTTCTGGAGTTAAGCCGTCTTCACCCGTCAGCGGAACAGCAACGATTGAGGGCCGCGGAATGCACACGGCAGATGCTCGACGGCGGCGTGTTTCACGGGTGGGCCCTGCAGTCATGAAACATGGGCTGATACGCCCGTGGGAACGATCTACTGGAGATTCTCTCGTGTCATTTCCAGTGGCTTTATACAAGGACATCTGCCAGGGAGCCATTCTGTCCCTTGGCGTCTGAATGGAATGTTTTGTGGCGTGCCTGCACCCCTTATGAACACGGCGCAGGCTTCCTAAGGTTGTGCAAGATTGGTCCCAGCCAGTTTGTTCGGCAGTAGAGTAATTCTTTATGAACACCGTGCAGGCTTTCTAAGGTTGTGCAAGATTGGTTCCAGCCAGTTTGTTCGGCAGTAGAGTAATTCTTTATGAACAACGTGCAGGCTTTCTAAGGTTTGTGCAAGATTGGTCCCAGCCAGTTTTGTTCGGCAGTAAGTAATTCTTTATGAACACCGTGCAGGCTTTCTAAGGTTGTGCAAGATTGGTCCCAGCCAGTTTGTTCGGCAGTAGAGTAATTCTTTATGAACACCGTGCAGGCTTTCTAAGGTTGTGCAAGATTGGTCCCAACCAGTTTGTTCGGCAGTAGAGTAATTCTTTATGAACACCGTGCAGGCTTTCTAAGGTTGTGCAAGATTGGTCCCAACCAGTTTGTTCGGCAGTTAGAGTAATTCTTTGTGTCTCCAACCCGCGCCTTCGTGTGCATCTTTTTCTTTTACCTCACCTAAAGTTTGCGATCAAGTTAAAAAAAAAAATTCCCCCCATAAAAACGTTTACTCTTTTTGTTTATGAGCCGCTCACTTTCAGTACTGTAGTAGAACGGATAGCAGCCAACACGATGACAACGAGACTCATGCCAGAAAGGTTTGAACACCGCGTCACGTGATCACACCTCACTCACCTTGCACCATGCTTGTTCTGATAACGCACAACAGACGACGCTGGGGGATCTGCAATGAGAAAATTATGTTTAGAGCTCGCGGTCAGCAAGCGCGAGTCTAGCGTTCACATGGGAAGGACGACGCTGGCGGGCACGGCCTAAGTAATCTCCCCTGTTAATCAGCTTCACAAAATTATCAGCGTGAGAGCGAAAATGTCAAAACACAGGTGAAAAACGGTATGCCGGCGATACCGTTAAGTCCTGAAATATCCCGGCTTGTACTTCAGGTCAAGGGTTTGACGCTATTCACCTATGATTTGAAAATGCAGTTACTTGCAACAGGAAGACGGACAATACCTCCCTCCCATACAGACCTGGTCTTTTGTACCAGTCACACACTGCCAAAACTGCCATGGAACTGAGAGGTCACGAGAGACAAGACGGCAACAAAAAATATGTGATGATAAGTAATGTTTTGTTTGTTTGTTCTGTGCATAGCTACATACATGTATTATAAGAAACGAACGCGTACTTCGTCTTCTCTCTTTGTGTGGATTTTAAGGCGTATTGCACACAACAGCTTCTAGAAAGTAGAGGCCGATGTTTACTGCAAGTTCTTTTTGATAAGAGTGTTGTATATCACCATTACATAAAACAAGAAAAATCGACCTGCGTTGTTGCTCACCATTTGAAAAATTAAAAAAAAAAGGAACTGTGGTCAACATACCTGGCAACGGCACGTGTTTGGTCACATGACCCCCACCACCTGTCCCTGACAACGTGGGTCCTTGGCATCCTCACTGACGTCATCTGTCCCCCAGGTCATGCACGCATTTGTTCCTCGCACAAAGGACGGGCCCGAGAGAGCATGACACGGCGGTGAACGATTCCAGCATCTGGCGTATGTGACGAAAATAACCTGAGGTCACGACCTCGGTACATCCCTGCCGATTTTTTTTTTTTTTTTAATTTTTTTTTTTTTTTTTTTTTCTACACTTGACCAGAACCATATCCATCGAAGATCTAAACTTGGACACGAAACCAAAACGCAGACCTACGCTATCACTTCCACAGACATCGCCTCAATGAAAGAGGCAAACTCTGAGGATACGTTTATCCGCGAGGAACCGTCAGGCAGGAACCAGAGCCACCAAGGCACAGGTCTCCTTCCAATGACCGTGTTCTGACGCAGGAGCAGCCTGGTGCCAGCTCGCTGAGACTGGTCTAACGCGGAACACAACTGAGGGACGACCGACAACTCTGGGTAACCACACAGAATCACCTTGATCACTAATTCATCAGGAAAAAAAAAAGGCGGTCTTGTCTAGAATGAATGGTAGCGGTTATTCCAAAATATACATGAATATAGTAAATACTTTTTTTTTTTTCAGGTAAGGCCTTTGGTAATTCCAGCTCGTGAACAAATCCAGCAAAGCGCCCATTTACTGACAAAACTAGAACAGAACTGGTGCTGAAGGTTGCGCTTCTTGTGGATGTGACACGTGGAAACTTGGCAGCAAACGTGCCGCGGACAAGGCAATGCTGCAGAAAGCCCTTCAGGAGCCGCGCAGTCTGAATCGCCATGTCAGCCCTCCTGCGCAACAAGGGATCCACCAAAGGGTACCGGTGATAGGATGACACTTCGTGAACAGATCCGTAACACGAAGCATCTTACTTCCCGCCATTAACCTTTGGTCGATGGGGACACAATGTGCCCCTTTGGTACACAGATCTACGCGACACTGGAACCAAGTAGCCATGTGTCAGGCTGGGGGAAGGCCAGTGGGCCTGTGCTCCGTGCTGCAACCCGTCCACCTACCTGCCATGTGCAGCCTGACCAAGCGCCAGCAAACAGCGCCTTGTCCAGCTGACTTGACCACACACAACATAATGGCATGGAACCGCCACACAGGCCCATCCAGTCACCATTTGATGGGTCTGTACTGTAAGCAAGCACGTCATCTACACGTCTCTGGCCATACACACCAGCAAATCTAAAGAAACCCCAAAAAATTCCTCATCCATGAGAGAACGTTCAACACCTATCAACAAACGTTTCTTGCAGGTCTTCCACAGCCTTGCCAGGAATTATGGACGCATTGGCGCGACCCGCCAGAATATAAATCAAACTTACCAGTGAAAACCCCGTTTAAAACCGGTACTCGTCACTCTAGACAAGGTCTTCCCTAACACCCACAACGTATGAAATGACAAAAACCACCCCAGGCACAGAGTTCCCTGACCACCTCTCTGTTGCGTTTAACCACGTACAGAGATAACGCCTTCGTAAGACATGGTATCCGCCCCCACCACGATTCCGCGCTCACAGAAAACACCCGCTCTTATCCATGACGGCTTTATCGGCTGCACCCCGAAATCTTCGCAATTTATAAAACGAAAAACATCAGAAATCTCAAGTGGAAAAAGTGTCCCCAGCATGCTAACCAATGAAAAACACAGTCTACCCTCACGCGCTCTTAAGAACGACGTCCCCATTGCGTCACGTCGAACCCCTCTGGGCTATTCACTTCTGCCCCAAAGACTTCGGCACGGCACCCTTGCGAGGACGAGCGCTCCGGTCATACTATTCGCACCAGGCTCGAAAGCGTCCGACACATACGTGTCTCATGTTCAGATCCCTACACAGCGATACAGGATGCGAGAGCATTTTGTAAATGTACACCCTTTCCCCGTGCCCCCACGTTGACCACTATCGAGCCGACAGGTTTCCCTCAAGCATTCCCAAGCATTATGCCATGCGATTCAAAGATTTTAAAATCGCTTGTTAAAATCTATTCCGCCGGTTTTCCTGTCTTCTCAGATGAGTGTCCGTGGCATTGGGAAGGTAAATATCAACACGCGACGTGCTGGGACTTCACAGGAACTCTTGAAGTCCGTACCCAGAGCCGTGCCCCCGCGCTTGCCACAGCGAGCCAGGGGTAATACATGCACCCCCCTGTTACGTAACGGCACACCTTCAACCAGATTAAGAGGACCAAATCGTAGCTAAGTGCCACCCACTCTTCGGCATTGACGCTAGATCCTAATAACTTCATGGAGCACCTACATTAACACGAACACCACACACACCAGCTATTTCCCCATTCCCACACCCAGCTATGAGATCGAGATGACGGCGACGATTTCCAGAGTTTTCTCGATCCGGTTGCCAGAGCGGAGATGAGATGAGAGAGAGAGAGAGAGAGAGGACTCGACACCCCGCAACTGGAGGAGAGGAGAGAGAGAAAGAGGAGCAGACAGACGAGACAGAGAGACAGAGAGAGAGGTAATAAGAAAAGTAGTAATATTGACCGGTTGATTGTATACAGACAATAGTGGATAAGTTCGATTCCAAAGAAATAAGCACAGAAAGGGGTATGGATAGAAACACCCGCAATTAAGTAATAGCACAGCACCGCCACACCAACACACACACCCAAACCCCCATCAAACACACACACACACACACACACATCAGACTAGTCGTGCGCCTATCATATTCGCCCCTTACTCTTACACCATATATTCGGGTACCTGCCATGCCCACTCTCCAAGCCGCGTGTGCAACTCACTATCTGCACACCTGTCGCGGTAGACAAGTTTTACACCACACTCCTAACGGTTATCCCCGGCGATGTAATTTTAATAGGATCAAACGGTAGGTAGGTCTAAGATGTTTGCAATAGACCCCCACCTTACCCACTCAACCCACACATACATACTCCACGCCACGGTAACACACGCGCGCGCAGCATTATACGCTTGTCCACGCGCATCGTCTATCACTCCGGTACTTATTAAATCAGCAGGCAGTTGCAAGATAAGGATGGACCCACGCACAAAAGGGCCGCAATAAGGAATTCGAATTCCATGCTCTTTTGAGAATGGTACAGGGAACCACTAATAAAAGGATTTCCATTAAAAAACGATGGAATAAATTGGGGGCGTCCCCCTCTTACTAACGGACCGGTGCGGTACGACCCAAAAAACCAACAGACCCACCACCACCTGGCACTCCTTACCCCCATAAACAGACGGATGGTATGAAGAATAGGCCTGGTTCGAGTGATGGATGGGCGCTGGTGATGCCAATACTCGCCCCACCCACCCATAGTGCAGCCTGGGTTCTGAAAAGTTGGGTTTTTTTTGGACGAGTAGACGGGTACCAGAATGACCCCTAGGGGGCACGAGGCTTGTCAATGGTTTCCCTATGGGACTGCGGGGGAGGGCTGCCACTCGGGTCCCATAAGACCCTGAGGGTGGCGGTGCACTGGTCCCCTCATGAAAATCAGGATGGAGGCGCAATGGTCCATAAATGACTGCGGGTCGCAGTCGCACAGGATCCAAATGATGAGGGTAGAGGCGCACTGGTCCCATAATGACTGGGGTGGAGGAGCCCTGACCCATAATGGCTGGGGTGAAAGGCGCACTGGTCCCAGGATGATGAAGGTGGCGGCGCATTGTCCATAGGACCGAGGCTGGAGGAGCACTGGTTCCATAATGGCTGAGGGTGGAGGCCGCACTGGGTCCCATTGATCAGGGGAGGCCGCATGGTCCATAATGGGGGGGGGGGACTGAGGGTGGAGGAGCACTGGTCCCAATGGAATGAGGGGTGAAAGCGCACTGGTCCCTACAGTTGACTGAGCGGTTGCAAGCGCACTGGGTCCCCTAATGGATGACTGTTAGTGGTTGCTGGAATGAATGTTGCAAGTGTTGGTGAAAGCGCAATAGTGACCATTGATGGACTGAAGCTTGAGGAGGCGCACCGGTCCATAGTGACCCGAGGTGGCAGGCGCACCCCTGGTACTTATGACGTGGGTGAGGCGCACTGGTTCCCATGATGACTGAAGGTGGAGGCGCACTGGTCCCGATAGTGCCGAGGGCTGGAGGAGCACTGGTCCAATAATTAATCGGCTGGTTAGGCGCACTGTTTCTCATAATGAACTGATGGTGTGGACTTTTCCCGATGATGAATGCAGTTGGTCGCACGTTCCCATAGACCGAGGCTGTTGTTATGCACTGGCCCATAATGAGGGTTGAGCATGCTGCTTCTGTGACGTAGAACTGGTCCAGTGCCCGACTTGAAGTCCGGTCATGAATTAATCAAGCGACGCAGTGGTCTCTAATGTCCTGGTGGACACCACAAAAAAGTCTACCAATACTGTTATCGCACTATAGTGATATGGTGGTGGTGACGTAGTAGTAGTAGTAGTGATAGTAGTAGTAGTAGTAGTAGTAGTTGTAAGTAGTAGTAGTAGGGTGTGTACTGTCACCCACTAGTAGTGACCCATGGTGGGGTAGTAGTAGTAGTAGTTGCCTCAGTAGTATCAGTAGTCGTAGTAGTATCGTAGTCTCCAGAGTATTAGTAGTGGTGTAGTAGTAGTTTTAGTAGCAGTAGTAGTAGTATTTAGTAGTAGTAGTAGCAGCAGTAGTAGTAGTAGTGGTAGTAGTAGTTATAGCAAGCAGCAGTAGTAGAGTGTAGTTATAGCAGTGGCTAGTAGTAGCCAGTAGTATAGTAGAAGCAGTCGTAAGCTATTAAAGTAGTATTGTGTTGGAATCCTCAGATTATGGTTCTTCATATAGTAAATGATAGACGACGCGCGGGTTAATCCATCCGTGCAAAGTAACTTCGAGTTTATCTGGCAGCATAGCCAGGCAGGGCATTATCCCCTTCTTCATACCCCTACCCCCCCCGACAACGACGCCCTGGTTTTCCCCCAATCATCTGGCAGTTCCCCCCCCCCCCGTGAACCCCTATCCCCCCCCTGCATATAGCATTCCATGGCATCACCCACTATCCTCTCCCCCTCCCCCCCCCCACCCCCCCCCCCCGCACCCCCCCCCCCCCCCCCCCACTTCCCCCCTCCCCACCCCCCCCGCAAAAAAAAACCTAGTTCATGTCGTTCATGCGAAACACGAGCTCATGTTGGGGTATGTCCTGCCTGTTTTGCGAACACTGCGCTAAGAGCTGAAGTAAATGTTGGTAATCTCAAAAGACCTCCCGAGCAGCGCTCGTTTAACTTCCACCATAGTCTCTTTCATACTTTTCGGGTAAATTGTCTCGCTTTACACCCCCCACAATAAAGCGATTTCGGAATAACGATGTCCGGTCGTGCAATTCCAGCTGACATGGGAAGATCGAAACAGTGATAACCCCCCAGCCAAGCGCATACAAACTCGGTGGGGACTTTTACTTTGGTTAACAATGTCTTGGGCGTACCAGAAAAAGAAAAAGAACAACCCAAACAACAACAACAACAACAAAGAATAAAAATATTAAGGCTGAAGGCGCGTGTGTGTGGGCGTGTGTGTGTGTTGTGTGTGTGTGTAGTGTGCGGCACGTGCGTATGTGTGTGCGTGCGTGCTGCGTGTGTGTGTGACGTGCGTGCACGTTTGGCGTGGGGAGGGGCTCGTACCCGCTGTCCCTTTTACCATCAATCCTCCATCTAACCAGTTCCCCACACGGTCCTCGACCAAACTTCACGAACATAGAACAACTAGAAAGTGATCCATGAAAGAAGCCTCGCGCACACCAACCTCTTGGATCCTAAGCAAACTGGTCAGGACATCAATGCTATCTCTGGCTGACCAAAAATTCGGTCATTTTTAGTTAACGGAGTTGTCATACGGTCGAATTCATGCCAGCTTCTCAGGGTTCGAGTCTTCCATTAAAAAATGATACGACATATTGCTAAGAGCGTGAACCTCAACAGAGGGTACAAGATCCTGCTATCTTAAGTAGAGGGGATAATAAGCTCACCACTGTGTGTAATCATATCATATTCGGCCTATAGGTTATTAAGCTTTTGCCTGGATGTTCAGGGATGATATGATTTTTTTTTTTTTTTTTTTTTTTTGGGGGGGGGGGGGGGGGGGGGGGGCAGTACTGAGTACCGCTGTTGCTCTATTAATATTTTGGTGGGTAGGATGGGGCGGGGGATAAAAGTATCATTGGAAAGGTGGTGTTGTGTGTGTGGTGTGTGTGTGGTTGGGTGTGTGTGTGTGTGTGTGGTGTGTGTGTTTTTGTGCGCGCGAGCGAGTAATGTATGTATGTGTGGTGTGTGTGTGTGTGTGTGTGTGGTGTGTGTTGTGTGTTGTGGTGTGTGTGTTGTGCCCGCGAGGCGCGGTATGATGTATGTGTGTGTGGTGTGTGTGTGTGTGTGTGTGTGTGGTGTGTGTGGGTGTGCGCGCGGCGCGCGCGCACGCGCGCGCGCGGCGTGGGTAGAATACCTATCCGATCCCCTTTCCCCCCTAAGCTGAGAATACAAATATGCCGGTGAATAAAAAACACACACACACAACACACTCCAAACACAACAACCACACACCAATAAGGTTAACCTCAATTTTGCAAATGCAAAATTAAAGCATATATTCACCCGAGCATCAATTTCTAGCATTCAGGCTTCAAACATTCCCATCTTAATATGGGGAAAAGAGAAAATGATTCGACGAAATAAGGCAGCTAAAAAAAAGAAAAAAAAAAAAAAAAAAAAAGGGAGGGATAACGTTTATCTTCAAAGCCCTGACTTTTGCATGAGAAATCAGACTATTGGCGGTGACCCAAAAAAAAAATAACAATTAACTTACACTTGCAAAATCAGAACAAAACCTACCCACGCTGAATTCCATCAATCAGATGTTAAATCCCCATCCCCCCTTAAGGTGGAGATGGGTGGTGTTAAAACAGCCAACGGTAGGGGGGGGGGTGGGGGGGGGGGGGGTGGGGGGGAGGAGGGGGAGAGGTGGGAGCGTGGGTAAATCGAGATAGTCTGAAGTGGCAAGACTATGGCTTGAAGGAGTGTGCGCGATGAATGGTGGACTCTTGTTCCCCACCTCACTGTCCACAATGTCATCAACTTAAGTGGTCATATTCGTACCTCCTTCACTCCTCTCAGGTTTCATCCGTAGAATTCCTCCGAATCTCAGGTTTTCCACCAGCTCCGTTTTCTATTCCCCCCCCCACCCCCCCCCACCCCCCCCTTCTCCTCGATCCCATTCTACTCGCCCCCTTTCAATCAACACATCAGCAGTCAATTTGATAATAGGGGAACGATTCTTTCAAACTGTCACCCAATTTGACCCCACCCAATACCCCCCCCCCTACCCCCCCCCCCACCCCCCCCCCACCCCCCCCACAACACCACACACACACAAAACGGTTCTCTCGGCCAACGCGAAGAACAGTGAGACGGCAACACTAGACGTGAGCACACACTCATTTTCATGTTCAGTTTCGATTAGTAGTCTGGAATTATTTCTCGTAGAGTAGGTCTGAGTGTGAAGAAGGAAGGAAGGATGGAAGGAAGGAAGGAAGGTGTATGGAAATGAAATCTTTCGTTGTTTCGGGAACGCTGAATCATCTACAAAGAAACACACCATTTGGCAAAATCCGATTACTGGACTTACTTAATTTATTTTTGTATTTTTATTTATTTATTTTTTTTTTTTTACGAAAAGCTCTCTTTCAAAGAGAAGTTGCATACAAAGGGTTTGGATAAGGGGGGGGTGTGGGGGGTAGGGGGGGGGGGGGGGGGGGGGGGGGGGGGGTTTAGTCCCTAAATTTTAAGATTCCGGTAAACAGGAAGATGTTACGAACGGTACAAACACTGGTGGATTTTGCACTGTCTATCTGGTCAGCAAACACAAATACATCGACTCACCGGTCAAGTCCTCGGTCCCCAACAATGGCGACGAAGGAGCACCCCAGCACTGTTTCAACTGCAGGGGCTAACGAGCTCTGTGAAAGCCTAAATATGCTTACACAACGCGCATTGGACGCCGGGGAAACCAGATGATACGAAACCAATCGCAAAGGCTTTTATTTCACGTGCGTATGTGCTGAATCCACAGACCTTGGCCAGGTCGCTGACATACACAAGCACTCGCTTATCTTCACTCTCCCTTCCTCCCTCTCTCCCTCCCTCTCCCTTCCCTCCCTTGCCTCCCGACCCCCCCCCCCTCTCGCCTCTTCTCTAACGGAAGCGGCTCTACGTCTCTGGCTGTGTCTGTGTCCTGTCTGTTGTGTCTGTCTGTCTGTTATCTGACTGTCTCTCTTTCTCATGCAACCATAATGATTTAGTCTTTGGCAGTAAATCAATAACAAAAAAGAAAAGAAGGGTGGGGATGTAATGGCATCGCTCTCATCTTTCTCCTCTCTCTCTCCTCTCCTCTCTTCTCTCTCTCTCTCTCTCTCTCTCTTTCTCTCTCTCTGGTTTACGGAGAACGGGCTCTACCTCAGTGCCTGTATCTCTGTGTCTGTCTGCTGGTCTCTGTCTGTCTGTCTGTCTATAGCCTTGTCTGTCTGTCTGCCTCTCTCTCTCCTCTATCTCTCTCTCTCATCTCTCTTCTCTATCGCTGTGTCTATTGTGTATCGTTGGTGGGTGTGTGTGTGTGTTGGATTTACTCATATAGAGAGAGAGAGAGAGAGAGAGAGAAGTGGGGGGGGGATTGAGGGCGGATCCTGAGGAGGGAGGAGAGGGGGTATGCCACTGGGGGGGGGGGGCTTCATATCTCTTTTGGTACAATCAATATCATGCACACTTTCTCTTTTTCCCCATTGTGGTATTCCCCCCAACCCCACCCCAACCCCCGGCCTGCCTCTAAATATGCTTACACTTCTGGGGCTGGTCCCTCCTGCTCGCTCGGTCTAGTACGTCGAGGCATAAATCCCAGCATTGTGTTGTATCGTGGCGACCGATATGGCACGGTGAATGAGTGATAGATGTTGCCCTTTATGGCTGGAATCAGTCGTACAGATAGCTTACTATACACCTGAGCTAGTCAAAACATACAAAACCCTTCCACGTGAGAGAAAAAAAACCGTTCTTTCTTTGCCTCCTCTGTTGCGGCAACCGACCTGCAGGGATTTTCCTTCCTCCAGGATCGACATCAGCAAGCCAGGTTGGCAGACCAAATACAGCATTGTCCAGTTTTTTTGGGGTTTCAGTGGCAATATTGCTTGGTGATGATGCAAGGCCACAAGACCTTACTTAGCCCATTGCCCTTGCCAGAGCATATGCCATCACAAACTGCCCGCCAACGACCACGGTCCTGGGCCATATTTTCTAATTCGCCCCAGCTGTAACCCATCTGCCTGGTGTCCGCTTCCAGGTCCCGTCTCCAGGTGTCTTCTTCGTCTGTCCTCTTCGCTTCCTTTTGCCTTGGGGGATTCAGGAGGTCAGGGCTTTTCCCGGTGGGTGTTGTCCAGGGGGTGGTGGTGGTGGTGGTGGTTGTGGTGGGGGTGGGGGGTGGGGGCTTTCCTGAGCGTGTGTCCTATCCACCACCGCCATCTTCTTTTACGGATGTCTTACTCTACTGGCTGTTGGTTACTTCTTTCCCACAGCTCTCTGTTGCTGATTGTCTCTGGCCCGTGGATGTGGAGGATCTTTCGCAGGCAGCTGTTAACGCACGTCTGCAGTTTTTGAATGGTGGTTTTGTGGGTTCGCCAGATCTTTGATCCATATAAGAGGATACGGACTTGACGTTTGAATTGAGGAGGCGGATTTTCGTCCTGGTGGTGATTAGTCGAGACTTCCAGATGTTTTCTAGAGAGTGATGAAGGCTGCTCTTAATTTCCCAGTCCAGAAACCTGTGATACTAGATGGGAGTCCCACTGGAAGACGTCAGCAGCTTCACCTTATAGTCCAGAACCTGTGATACTAGATGGGAGTCCCACTGGAAGACGTCAGCAGCTTCACCTTATAGTCCAGAACCTGTGATACTAGATGGCAGTCCCACTGGAAGACGTCAGCAGCTTCACCTTATAGTCCAGAACCTGTGATACTAGATGGCAGTCCCACTGGAAGACGTCAGCAGCACCACCTTATAGTCCAGAACCTGTGATACTAGATGGCAGTCCACTGGAAGACGTCAGCAGCTTCACCTTATAGTCCAGAACCTGTGATACTAGATGGCAGTCCCACTGGAAGACGTCAGCAGCTTCACCTTATAGTCCAGAACCTGTGATACTAGATGGGAGTCCCACTGGAAGACGTCAGCAGCTTCACCTTATAGTCCAGAACCTGTGATACTAGATGGCAGTCCCACTGGAAGACGTCGCACGCTTCACCTGATAGTCCAGACCACCTGTGATACTAGATGGCAGTCCCACTGGAAGACGTCAGCAGCTCAGCTTATAGTCCAGACCTGTGATATAGATGGCAGTCCCACTGGAAGGACGTCAGCAGATTCACCTTATAGTCCAGACCCTGTGATACTAGATGGCAGTCCCACTGGAAGACGTCAGCAGCTTCACCTTATAGTCCAGACCCTGTGATACTAGATGGCGTCCCACTGGAAGACGTCAGCAGCTTATAGGCAGACCTTTGATATAGATGGGAGTCCAGGAAGACGTCACCCTAGTCCAGACCCTGATACTAGATGGGAGTCCCACTGGAAGACGTCAGCAGCTTCACCTTATAGTCCAGAACCTGTGATACTAGATGGGAGTCCCACTGGAAGACGTCAGCAGCTTCACCTTATAGTCCAGACCCTGTGATACTAGATGGGAGTCCCACTGGAAGACGTCAGCAGCTTCACCTTATAGTCCAGAACCTGTGATACTAGATGGGAGTCCCACTGGAAGACGTCAGCAGCTTCACCTTATAGTCCAGAACCTGTGATACTAGATGGGAGGTCCCACTGGAAGACGTCAGCAGCTTCACCTTATAGTCCAGAACCTGTGATACTAGACGGGAGTCCCACTGGAAGACGTCAGCAGCTTCACCTTATAGTCCAGAAACCTGTGATACTAGACGGGAGTCCCACTGGAAGACGTCAGCAGCTTCACCTTATAGTCCAGAACCTGTGATACTAGACGGGTCAGTCCCATGGAAGACGTCAGCAGCTTCACCTTATAGTCCAGAACCTGTGATACTACTAGAGTCCCACTGGAAGACGTCAGCAGCTTCACCTTATAGTCCAGAACCTGTGATACTAGATGGGAGTCCCACTGGAAGACGTCAGCAGCTTCACCTTATCTGGGCAGCGTAGTCAAGCCAGCAAGGGGAAACTGATGCTGATGAGGCCAGAGAGAGGAGGATGGAACACTGCAGAGAGCCTGGCCACACCAAGACATCTATAAAATGAGTTTACATCACGCTATAATATGTAAATGAGTTTACATCACGCTGAGAAACTGGCAGTAGTCTCTACAGGGCACCCAGTATTGTTTCCCTTCCAATGAACATCTCCGGAGATGAAAAAAAAAAAATGCTGCTTGAAAAGAGTAAACTTGTCACCTCCCGAAACGGCGTGCTTTTTGTACTCCCAGTTCTTATAGAACAGGGAGTACTTGACAATGGGAACGAAGAAATGCTGTCTGTGTGTCTGTCTAGTCTGTCTGTCTGTTTGTCTGTCCGTCCGTCCGTCCGTGATCAAAATGTGTTCCACTCGCTCCAGACAAAAACTACTGGGCCGATCTTTCTGAAAATTTGTAGGTGTGTTCAATTATGGGCCACAAAATGATGCCTGATGTTTCATTGATCCGTTTAAATCCATTACTAACGGCTATAACGGCCCATGACAGTCTTTCTTCTTTATGGAATATCTCAGAAAGTACTTGGCCGATCTTTCTGAAAATTTGTGGGTATGTTCACTATGGGTCACGGATGATGGACGATGTGTTTACCAGAATAGCCGTTACTAACGGCTATAACGGCCCAAAACGGTTTTTCCTCTTTATGGAATATCTCACGCGTATTCAAGATAAACTGGGAGTGCATTTACATGCTTTGCATTGTTTTGTGAACGTTTTGTAAGCAGCATTAACCGGGAGGAGAAAAAACACATGCAGAAGCTTTTTTGTGGGTTTTTTTTGTTTTGTATTGTTTTAAGGGAGATCATACTCCTTAAAAGGGGACACATGGCCAATGAACGGCTCAATTAATTAGTGTAGAAGTTCACCAGCTTCACGCATTATTTACTCTCTTGACACATTACTTAGCATTTTGTATACTTTACATAAACATTAAGGCAAGTGGCATGAAACCTTGAAGCAGAGAGATTCAAAGAGTTCTCCTCCTTATCTCTGTAAGATATAATTTCAGTTTATAACTTTATTTTTACGATGCTTTTTCATATATATTATATATATATATTTTTTTTTTTTTTTGTCCTTCGCTGGTTTGCTTGGAGGTCCGTTTGTATTCTGTTTGAATCCTTTGTACCACGAATACCATGGAAGTGGATGATATATTTCCGTTTGATGCCGAGGGAGGACCGACACAACTAGCGGTCTTCCATTGATAGTCGAAATCAGCGGACTTCAGGCCTCTGTTCAAACAACACAAATGACATTGTCTTCAGGGGGAGACAATGATGGCCCCCAGTATGCTGCTAGCGAAAACATTTGACGTTTTAACGCACTTTTTCATTCCCCGTTTTCTTTCTCACACAATCCCTTCCCCGTCTTTCTTTCTTCTCTTTTTTCTTCATATTTTTTTTGCAAAGTCTTTGCTTTAATGGGAAAGGAATTGTTTTCCCTGCACTCGTTTTTTTTGTCACTACGTATTTTTCAACATATCATTGTTTAGTCTAATTTGTCAGGGATGAGTTACTTCAGCAGATCGAAATAAAGACTCCTCCGCACAGTGTTTTTCGTTGCCGTAAGCACTGATGTGACTGACAACGCCGGGGTTATTGAACAGTAGAGCTGAACACACTGAAATGTTAACACCTTACGGCCTCCCTTGTTATTTCAAAGAAACCTCAAGCGTAGGCTCTCCCCTTTGCTCACATTTCTCCCCTGTTTTTTTTAATAAATTTAATAACGACGTCCGTTTTTTTAACGATTTATTTTCACGTAGTACTTTCTCCTCAACAACTTTTTTCTTTTAGCTGGATGCTTTGAAGTGCCGAAGAAACCTGTTTTTCATCCCTAGTTGATGAGAATACCACAGAATAACAAGTAGTATGTTTGATTTAATGCCAAAGAGGGGCGCTGGTGGCGGGGTCGGTGGATAAAAGCGCGGGCATGAACGTTCGTATATCAGCCCACAGACTGGATTCGGTATCGGTCCTCAGACTTGGATTCGTATCGGTCCTCAGACTTGGATTCGGTGGAAGATACAAAACGATTTGGATTCGGTGGAAGATACTTGTACAATAAACATGTCTTTTGGAATAGAACGTGTTAGTTTACAAAATCAGCCCACAGACTGGGATTCGGTGGAAGATAGACTTGGATTTGGTGGAAGATACTTATCAGTAAACATGTCTTCGGAATAGAACGTGTTAGTTTACGAAATGTGCCTTTACTGTTACTACACAATTCATAGAATTACTCTTATATCCGTTTCGTACGTACCTTTTTTTTTCTTTTGTTTTTTTTAACTACTACTTCCAGACTGTTAAATATGGGAAAATGGTTCAGCATTGAAAACATGTTGATTTACGAAATGTGCTGTTACTACACAATTTCATGAAATTACTGTTATATCCGTTCGTACCTGCTTTTCTTTCTACTCCAAGCCCGTTAGTATATGGGAAATGGTTTAGCATGAAAACTTGTTGATTCACATCTGTGTTTATTCAGTACATAATTATTTCTCTATTTATATGTACAATTGTTTGCTGATCGTTTGATGTCAGTAACAACATCACATTCAACCATGCGAGTACGTAAACCGCATTGACGCTCAATAAGTCCAAGGCTAGTGTTATCCACCACAGTCTGTTTACTGCACCACACTATCACCACCATCCTCCCCCACGGCCCCAACCATCCCCCCCCCCCCAACCAATCAAATTTAAAGTGGTGAGATGAGTGTAATCATCATTGTATGGCCACACAGAAGAACCGACTTCGGTGCGACCCCCTAGGCAAGGTCATTTTTTCTCGTGGGGGGCAACACAGCGCTAGCGTATACACCCACAGATTTACTGAATCGCAGTACACACACAGTACACACACGCACACACGTATTATATTATATATATATATATATATATATATATATATATATATATCAGAAAAGAATTGTATCAGAAAAGAAAGATCATCAAAGCAGCTCAGACACCTTCCCGGAACGTCAATAGATAGCCGCAGACATCCTCTATTTACTTATAGAGTGGTGCGCCCTTGAAGGATAGGAGGGCAGGTCTGAACACATGTAATAATCAATACACGCACCACACTCTCATAAGGACACACACACACACACACACACAACACACCCACACACACACACACACACACACACGTGCACACACAGACATACACACACAAACGAAACAACACGTGCATACGCACACACATACGCGTGCATACATAGACGCACGCACGCGCGCGTCGAATGCACACACATCGGCCCCCATGCCGACACATTATACAACACGTGTACATTCACTACACACACACACACAAAGGTTGAAAAAAAAACATGGTAGGTAGGCACTCAAGGTCTGACTAGCGCGTTGGGCTAGAGAATGGAGTCAGAATGGGGAATGGAGTCCGAACCAATGTTAACTCCGAGGGAAAAATCCCCTTGTTCCGAAATTCGAACCCTCAAACCCCAGGATCATACGAGTCTGGCGCTCTCTACCAGCTGAGCTTATTCCGGCCCCCGGAATCAGATCATTGCCATCGTTTCCCCCTTTGGGCGTTTCATTTGAGATTCAGCTCTCATAGTACTACCATCCACGCAGAGAGAAAGGAATCTCTATTACCAATGGGCATATCACTCCGTGCTGAAATGTGGCTTGTCAAAGGAACTTCAGCTCTCATGGTACCCCCCCCCCCCCCCCCACACAGACACAGAGAGAGAGAGGATTCGGTATTACCAATGGACATGTCACTACCTGCTGAAATGAACCTTGTCCAAAAGGAAAACTCTCAACTCTCCTGGCGCGGGTCCACAGAGACAGAGGACAGTGTTTTGTCTTTCTTTCTTTCTTCTTCTGCCTATGCAGGCTGATACTCTTGCCGACACGTGCCCTGTATATACAGGCAGTGGGGTTTTGTGTGTATGACCGTTTTTCATCCGGCCATTAAGGCAGCCATACTCTATCTTCGGGGAAGGGTGCATGCTAATGTGTAACGTGTCATCCACACCAAACGGCCCAAAACTGGCCTTCTCTGCGAAAGTTGGTGATGGGATGGTACGTGTGTGCAAGATGTTGTGCGTGCGTTTCACACACGGAACCTCGGTTGTATAGTCTCATTGGAAGGACTGTATGGGGAATGGAGTCAGAACCAATGTTAACTCCGAGCGGGAAAAAGTCCCCCCTGTACCGAAATTCGAACCCGCAACACCAGGATATCACGAGTCCGGGCCTGCTCTACCAACTGAGCTGTTCCGGCCCCGGAATCAGTATGACTAATTAGATAATTGCACACTGCCTCAACAGTATCTTGTCCAAAGCAATTTATTTTCAGCTCTCATGGCACTGTCCCCAAAGAGAGAGGGATTCAGTATTACCAAGAGACATATCACACAACAGTGCTCAACCAGTAAGCCTCCCCCAAAGGAACCTGACCCAGACTATGGACGCCTCAGGAAGGAACCAGCACGGCAAGGCAATTCAGCCCTCACGCAAGGACCCAGCTGGGCAAGCACAATAACTGCGGAATGTCCAGTGACTTGTACGACAGCGTGGACATATCGGTTTTTGATTAGATGCTATGCCTCCCTCACCCCCCCCCCCACCCCCCATCCCCCCCAACTACCTCCCCTGTTCAATCTCGGCTCCTACCCCCCCCCCCCCCCCCCCCCCCCCCCCCCCCCCCTCCCCCTTGCTCCATACTTTTCCCCCCCTTCTATAGGATCCACTGGGAAAATGTACTGGTGGTACAATGCTGGACAAAAAGGCGGACCAGTAAAGTGCTCCGCGTAAATTGTTTGTGTGTGTGTTGTGTGTGTGTGTGTGTTGTGTGTGCGTGGTGCGTGCGTGTTTGTGTTGTGTGGTTGGTGTTGTGTCCCCCCCCCCCCCCCCCCCGATCAAAACACTTGCGTGTGCGGAAAACGCTTGAACACCGTACCCCCGGAATCCCCCTGTTTTCCCCTGTGTGTCCTGTTTCTCGTGTGTCTCCCACCCCCCCCTCCCCCTGCCCCATCGTCCCCCTGCCCCCCCACTCGCGTCCCCGTGTTTCCCCCCCCCCACCCCCCCCCTCCCCACCCCCCCCTCCACCATGCTCCATACTTGTCCCTTACTTTCAGACTCCGCCACAGGTTGTGATAGGATTGTCAAAGGGCTAAACAATTTCTGGGTGTGTGTGAAACATGACTCAGAATTCATGTGCATAATGCTCATAACAAGGGCTGTCTTCGCTCTTACTCTCTCTCAAAGGTGTGTCCTGTGTCCGCGTGCTCTCTCTCTCTCCATGCGTGGTCGTGTCCTGTGTGTGTGTGTGTTTGGTGTGTGTGTGTTTTGCGGTGTGTGTGTCGCCTGTCTGTATGGTGTGTGTCTGAATAGTGAACCGTACGTCCTGGTCTCCTTGTACGCAAGTCTGGTGTGAAATTTCTAACCTCTCGGATTTATGAACGAATTCCATCTGTAGCTGTCTCTGGAAATCATGGAAACCAGCTTATCTATATACTCTCCCTCTCTGTCCTGCCTCTCTCCTATCTCTCTATCTCCTCTCCTCTCTCTCTTCTCGTCAATGGGTTTGGCGTCTCTCCTCCTATTCCGCCTCGAGTCAAAGTCTGATATCCTTGTAAGAAACTCTCGTCTTTCTCTCCCTGTTGGGACTCTCCCTTATCAGCTCTCGCTACATTCCTCCTCCCTCTCGTATCCTGGTTCTGTCCCTTCGG
>JADBJO010005700.1:10162-22662 GCA_016801955.1 Conus betulinus | reverse complement strand
TAGACTCATGTTTCGTTTCATTGTTGGGTACGTCTGTGAAAGTGTCGCTCAAATGTCCAGACCAGTGTCGGTAGTTCTCAGTTGCCTGGGAGTAATACTGATATCTTTGTGAGCGAGGAAAGTTAAAGTGCGTCTATGTTGTCTACTTTCAACAGCTATATGGTTTATTGGCCTGCATGTATTAAAGATTCATTTCAGTCGAGCCAATCACTGGGGAAACGTTTCAAAGCTGGAGATCTTCAGTATAAACATATTACACAACTTGACACCTTGTGTGCGCGCGCATGCGTGTGGACGTGCATCCTCTCTGCCCTACACTGAATCCTTGCCAGATCTGGAGCCGTTTAAAAAACCGAATGAAAATAGCAAAAAAAGTTTGAGAGAGAGAGAATGAGAGAGAGAGAGAGAGGGAGAGAGAGAGAAGTGTCGGGGTTTAACCCAGCGACCCAGAAAATTCACTGAGCCTCCGCTGTCAAGGCGGAAGAATTGACCTAGACGTCACACATCCGGTCAAATCCGATATAAAGAGAAAATGAATCTGATGGAGACCAGAACAGAAAACGGGGAGAACAAACGTGGATGACGAGAAAAGCAGAAGAAGAAGGAGATAAAGAAGAGAGAATGAATGAAAGAAAGACAGACCGAAAATAGAAAGAAGGAAGGAAGGAAAGAAAGAAAGAAAGGAGGAAGGAAGGAAAAGAAAAAAAATAAAAGAAAGAAAGAGAGAAAGAGAGGAAAGAAGAAAAGAAGCAAGGAAGGAAACAGAGGAAGGGAGGAATGAAAGAAGACAGAAAGAAAAAAAAAAAAAAGAAAGAAAGAAAGAAAAAGACGGCGAAACAACAAACAACAACAACAACAACCGTGATACATACCGGCCACTAAAACTGATGAAAAAAAAACGATTGTTTGTGAGACTGATTAACAAATCTCACAGACAATTCTGAGTTTGACTCCTCACGAACAATCATATACGGCGGCACAGATGAACATACAAGAAGAAGAAGAAGAAGAAGAGGAAGAAGAAGGAAACGAAGAAGAAGAAAGAGGAGGAGGAGGAGAAGAAGAAGAAGAAAAGAAGATAAAGAAGAAGAAGAAGAAGAAGAAGAAGAAGGAGAGGAGGAGAAGGTGGGAGGAAGAGAAGGAGGGAGAGGAGGAAGAGGAGAAACGAGGAGAAGGAGGACAAGAAGAAGAAGAAGAAGAAGGAGGAGGAGGAGGAGGAGGAAAAGGAGGAGAAGAAGAAGAAGAAGAAGAAGAAGAAGGAGAAGGAATAAGAAGAAGAAGAAGAAGAAGAAGAAGAAGAAGAAGAACAAGAAGAATAAGCCTGAGACATACATTACGTGCACTGATTATGGTATACAGTGCTTCTCGTGCGCAGGTTGTTTCTTCTCTGCATCAAAAGGCATTCTCTGCATACTGGTCAATCATGTGCTGTTACAGAGAATTAAAACCTTCTCTGCAGCAAAAGGCATTCTCTGCATACTGGTCATTCATGTGTTGTTACAGAGAATAAAAACCTTCTCTGCAGCAAAAGGCATTCTCTGCATACTGGTCATTCATGTGTTGTTACAGAGAGAATAAAACCTTCTCTGCATCAAAAGGCATTCTCTGCATACTGGTCATTCATGTGTTTGTTACAGAGAATAAAAACCTTCTCTGCAGCAAAAGGCATTCTCTGCATACTGGTCATTCATGTGCTGTTACAGAGAATAAAAACCTTCGAGATACGCACATCATCATCATCATCATCATCATCATCATCATCATCATCATCATCATCAACGCTCAGAGTACTGACTTCTACTTGGGTATCATCCCAGTGTATTCAATATAAACATTTCATGTGACGAAAGTCACGGAAACATGCATCCAACATTATCACACCTGACATGTGTCCAGCCGAAACACTGACGTGATGTTCATCAAGGAAGAAGATGTATGAGACAATCTGACGAGGCGGGCATGATGGGGAACAAACAGTTTCTTCATCAGTTCTTGTGTGCAGCTGCTGGCATTGTGTGGTCCACTGACTTGACTTAATCCTGTCGGCTCCTAGTGGAGCATAGGTCATCCACGAGCCTTCTCCATCTCTGCCTGTCCCGGGCGGCGACTTCCAGCCGGCCCCAGGAATAGCCCAGTCGAGTCGTCTCCGCCTCCGTTGATCTTCTCCAGGTGGTGCGCGGTCGGCCTCTCTTGCGTCTTCCCTATGAGTTCCATCGCAAGGCATGGTGGACAACGCTGGATGCCAGTTTTCTGAGGGTCTGGCCAAGCCAGCCCCACTTCCTGCGCTTAATTTGATTTTTCAATGGGCTCTTGTCCAGCTCTTCTCCACAGAGTCTTCGTTTGTGACCATGTCCTGCCACCTGATGCTATAGATGTACCTCAAACATCTGTTCACAAAGGTCTGCAGGCGGTGTGTCGATGACTTGGTGGTGCGCCATGTTTCACAGGCATAGAGAAGCACAGACTTCACATTTGTGATGAAGATGCGGATCTTGGTTTTTGCAGAGATGGTGTTTGAGGTCCAGACAGGTCGGAGCATCTTGAAAGCTGTGGATGCCTTGCCTGTTCTCGTTTAGATGTCTTTGTCTGTGCCCCCGTCCTCGCTGACAATGCTGCCGAGGTATGTGAAGCATTGGGTGGTCCAGGCGATCGTGCGTATTTCCGGTTTCCCTGCAGCCTGGCTAATCACAGGAGGCGCTTTCATAACATCTCTGAGAGTGGTGTAGATGGAAGTGTTATAAACCCTCCCAATAGACATGACTGAACCCCTTGGCATGAGGTCACCTAGAATGAAAAGACACTCCTACACTAACAGCCAAAGGCAAACTAGACACAAACAGCTAAAGGCAAACTAGACACAAACAGCCAAAGGCAAACTAGACACAAACAGCCAAAGGCAAACTAGACACAAACAGCCAAAGGCAAACTAGACAGTCTGAAGTAGCAGTTTACTATCACTGAGTACAGTGCTAAAAAAAAAAAAATAAGTAAACAACTGAATCAGCCAGCATGTGCCATGAAATGCAGTTATGTTCTTTTTTCTAGGCTGCAGTAAACTTTTTTTTTTACATATCAATATGTGAATAACAAAGTGAATAACTAACAAAGTAATTCATTGACTACCTAACGGGACCAACTAACTAACAAACTGAGTAACTTACCAAGTAACTAGCTAATAAAAGACAATAAGTAAACAGACAAATAAATGAAGAAATTGTGAGAGAGAAAAAAAAAGGATTTAAAAACAAAGAATCGGTGTGTAGGAACTGGGAGAACGGCGATAAGGACAATGTGGAGCAGGGTCAGACATCGCCAGAGCTTCACTGGCTCTGAGGGGAAGACAGCCTGCAGTCTGCTGACCACAAGTTGTGCCAGAGCTTCACTGGTTCTGAGGGGAAGACAGCCTGCAGTCTGCTGACCACAAGTTGTGCCAGAGCTTCACTGGTTCTGAGGGAAGACAGCCTGCAGTCTGCTGACCACAAGTTGTGTCAGAGCTTCACTGGTTCTGAGGGGAAGAAAGCCTGCAGTCTGCTGACCACAAGTTGTGCCAGAGCTTCACTGGTTCTGAGGGGAAGAAAGCCTGCAGTCTGCTGACCACAAGTTGTGCCACAGCTTCACCGGCTCTGAGGGGAAGACAGCCTGCAGTCTGCTGACCACAGGTTGTGCCAGAGCTTCACTCTGGATTCCTGCCAGACGGAAATGAACACGGAAGAGAACTCATGGTGCCTTCTGTCTCCCCCCATCATCCAAGCCCCCCCCTCCCTCCCTCCCTCCGTCCCCGTCCTCCTCCCCTCTTCTTTAACCAAATATGCGTTACCGTGTATGATGATCTAGGACTATTTCTTTAACTGTCTCATCAAATAAGAAGAATTAAAACAAGGCATCACCTTAAACACTCACACACACACACACACACACACACACACACACACACACACACACACACACACACACACACACACACACACACACACACACACACACACACACATACACACACACACATGTACGCATGCATGCACACTCGCACGCACGCACATGCGCGCGGGCGCTCACACACACACACACACACACACACACCACACACACACACACACACCACACACACACACACACACACACACCACACACCACACATACACACACACACACGCACGCGCGCGCACGCACACACACAGAGAGAGAGAGAGAGAGAGAGAGAGAGAGAGAGAGAGATGTGTGTGTGTGTGTGTGTGTGTGTGTGTGTGTGTGTGTGTGTGTGTGTGTGTGTGTGTGTGTGTGTGTTGTGTGTGTGTGTGTGTGTGTGTGTGTGTGTGGTAACATTTTCTGTTTAGTTGACATTGTCATCACGTAGGGGAGAGAACTGGTCGCTTCAGTGGCCTTTCTTTGACAAGTCACAGATTTTGACGTCGCCACTAAGCATCGCCAGACAGGAATGATGAAAGCTGACAGAGATGAACGATGGAACGCCATAGAACCAGAAGATGAAATCTGATGGCGATAATCAATCCCGGTAGTAACATATAAATAAGTCTTTAGGGAACAGGCCATTACCTCTGACAGACACGTGATTGCATTTGATTGAGACAGACGAATAATACTGATTGGGACAGACGAATAAATCTGATAGGAACAAATGAAGAAATCTGACAGAGATGTTTAAATGCATCTTATGAAAACACGTAATTAAATCGGATAATTAAATATGATTGACACAAATAATTAAACATGGCGAAGAGAGAAAATGAAATATGACAGACAGACGAATAAATCTAACAAACGATTACTTCTGACAGAGACAGACAAATACAATCTGATAGGGACAGACGAAGAAATATGACAGAGATAGATACATAAATCTTACAAATACATATAATTAAATCAGATGATTGATTTATGATTGTGACAAACAATTGACTATGACGAAGAGATCAGATAAAATCTGACAGACGAAGACAAGACAGACGAATCAATCTAATTGTGACAGACAAATAAGCCTGATAGAGACATGAAGAGACAGTCGACTAAATCTTACAAATACGCATGGCTGAATCACTTGAGTCAATGTGATTGAGACAGATGATTGAATGTGATGAAGAGGAGAAGATGGAATCTTTTTTATTATTATTATTATTATTATTATTATTTGTTCGCATTTATTCATATATGAATACACATGTACATAAACCAGCACAGATTAATTTGCACAAATTCATCAATACAGGATAGATGTGATTATGTGTCAATATACACCACAGCAAACATACAACAAATTATATATCTGCACAAGTATCTCCGAGTGTGTTATAAAAGTCCATGGGAGAAGCAAGTTTAGTAAAACAAACAAACAAACAAACAAACAAACCAACAAACACACAATCAAGCATATATACTTTGTAAAAAAAAAAAAAAAAAAAAAAGGTAGTGATGAAGTAAATCATTTGGTGACAAAAGAAAATTTTAAAAAAATAATTCGATAGAAAAATACAAAAACATCAAAAACAAACAGATCACACACACACACACACACACACACACACACACACACACACACACACACACATAGACTGTTGTGTGTGTGTGTGTGGGGGGGATTGGGGGTCTGGTGGGGGAGGGGTGGGGGGTCCCATCCACCGAACGGCATTTTATTCTGATGTGACAGTTCCCTAAAAATTGTGAATACTCATGTAGTATGCATTCATAAGCTTGAGAAGAAGGAATCTGATAGACAGACGATTGAATCCCCTAGAGACAAAACGATGACATTTGACAGACCGCTGACTAAATCCAGTAGAGAAAGATGATTAAAAGCTGAGTTCTGATAGAAAGAGAAAAGGTGAATCGGACAGCAATACATAAAAGAAACACATAAGAAATGGACAAATAATCAGATTTATAATGGAAAAGTGATTGAGGCTGATTGAGACAGACGACCAAATCTAATAGAGACCGATGATGAATTGTTATAGTTTATATGAGATTAAATGTGATAAATACAAAGGATGGAGAGGCGTAAAGGCGAGAATATTTCATAGAGAATTATGACAACATTTCATTAAGGCAGATGTTGAGATCCGGCAGAAACGGATGACAAGTCTGGGGTACACATGTGATTGACTCTGGAAGGAAATGCTGATGAACAGTCGTAGTGCAAACGATCAGCCCTGATGACGACAGACGGGTAATACTGACACAAACAGATAGAAAACTCACAGACAGTGGAATGTCAAATTTGATAGACTCATGAATAAACCTGCGAAAAACTGACAGACTGTTGGATTCTTTTTTGAACCCTTGGTGGTGAGAACACTAAGACTGTGGTGTGTCTCTATTTAACGCCAGGAGCATAGACACAATCAGCCGTGTCTCCCTGATGAGTCCGATCCAGCGAACGAAAGGCCTAGGAACAGGCAATACAAATAGATCTGCTTTCGAGAGGGATTACGATGGTTCCCTCATGCTGCTAGTGAAGAGTCTTCGTATCTATGATATATATTTTCTTAATTTATGTTCCAATTGTCTTCATCCCCCCCCCCCCCCCCCCCCCCCCCCCCCACCGCGCACGCGCACCCTTAAGTTCAAATCTTTGCCAAGTCATTACTGTGATGACGAAGGGGCTGTTGGCCTGCGCTTGTTCCCCCCCCCCCCCCCCCCCCCCCACTATTAGATTGTTCGCCTTTGTATTTGTCTGACTTTATTCAAGTTTAAAAGGCTGTGCCAGTTTTGAATAAAAGTTACTCTGAGTTAGGTTTCCTTATGGGAGCAAGAGTTACCCTACTTGTTTCTTGATTATTGTTGACTGTTCCCTGCCTCATTCTATTTTCAACTGCGAGAAACTGATGGGTACATGTGATAGAGACAAATGATCAAATCTCTCAGAGACCAATGACTAAGTCTAATACGTACAGATGATACAATCTAATGGAAACATGGGACACGATCAGATAGCGAGAGGTAGTTGTACCTCATAAAGACAGTTAATGAAATCTAATAGCGACAGATGATTGATGATCTGGTAGATATAGACTGATTAATTTTACAGAGACAGTCGACTACATGTGATAGCAAAACATAATTAAAGCTGATAGAGTGAAATGATGGAATCTGACAGAATGATTGATTAAATCTGACAAAGACAAATCATGAAATCTAACAGAATTAGTTGATTACATCTGACAAAGTCGAATCATGAAATCTAAAAGAAAAAGCTAACTTCTTTCTCATAGAAACAGACGACTTAATATTTTCTTAAGAAATAGTCGATTAAATGTGACAAACAGCTAAGACTAATACGAGCAGACGATCATTTCTGCCGACGGCAGGTGTCTACATCTGACTGAGACAGACAAATGAAATTTGAGAGATAGAAACAGATGAATAAACCTGATGGAAACAGATGACTGAATTTGATAAAGACAGTTAAAGCAGACAGAAATGAATAACAATCTGAGAGGCACAGATTATTGCATGTGGAAGAAAAAGATTATATATGAAGGATTCGATAGAGACAAATAAATCTTATCGTGACAAATGATGAAATCCAAAGCGGACAGGTGATTACGTCTGCTAGAAATGATAAAATCTAATAGTGAGAGGATATTAATTTTAATAAATATAGATAATCAAATCTAATAGAGACCTCTGACTGTATTCAATAGAGTCAGGTGGTTAGATCTGATAACATGGAATAGATAATGAAAGTTAACAGACACAGATGACTAAATTTAATGGAGAGGGATAAACATGTAAAAACAGAGAGAAATGCTTTGAACAGTAAAAACCACCAACACCCAAAAAGCATATTGCAAAATTCGGTTTATTTGTAAAACCTTTGCCAAGCATAAAAAAGCCAAGGGCCCACCGAATGACAGCCCGAAGGACAGCATTTTATATTCTGAAACTGATCATCTCTCACTCCCAGTTTTACCCGAATTCTCATTGCTCACTGCTCTAAAACCCTAACAAAAGCCTACCAGAGTTAAACAGTCATCTGTTGCCATCAGGTTTAATCATTTGGTTCTATCTCTACCAGAGAAAAAATAGATATAACTCTCACGAGAGACAGATAATTAACTTTGATAGAACTATATGAAAAGTTTAATGTAGACAGACGACAAACTCTGGCTGGGACAGGCAATTAAACCTGAGAGTGAATGCTAATGTTGATAGAGACAGAGTATGAAATATAGCAGAGATAAAGCAAATATCTGAGAGATAAACGAATGCACAGATGCATGATCTGAAGGCACCGAGTGATAGGGGACAGATAGCCAAATCTGACAGAGCGACATTGAAAAACATCACAGAGAGAGAGAGAGAGAGAGAGAGAGAGAGAGAGAGAGAGAGAGAAGAGAGAGAGAGAGAGAGAGGTAGTTATAGCAATTGAACATCAATGATGAATCTGATAGAGACAGATGGGTAATGTGATAAACATATGACATTATTTTTGATCAGGTAGTTCAATCTGAGACAAGTAATAATTCAATAGCACAGAGACTAAAGAGAAATAGAGACAGAAGATTAAATCTGATAAAAACTAACACACGAAAATATGATAAAGACTGGTGTCTAAACTTTCTTTAGAGTCACGCGAGTAGTTTACGATAGAAACACATGGAATTAAAAAACAAAACAAAAACAAAACAAACAAACAACAAACAAAAACATGCCAATACTGTGGGGGGAAACTAGGCAGTCGCTGAAGCTTGAGCGAAAGATACGACTGACCCAAAGGACATAGCATCCAATCCTATGGACAGAGAGCTAAGACATAGCATCAAACCCTATGGACAGAGAGCTAAGACATAGCATCCAATCCTATGGACAGAGAGCTAAGACATAACATCCAATCCTATGGACAGAGAGCTAAGACATAGCATCAAACCCTATGGACAGAGAGCTAAGACATAGCATCCAATCCTATGGACAGAGAGCTAAGACATAGCATCCAATCCTATGGACAGAGAGCTAAGACATAGCATCAAACCCTATGGACAGAGAGCTAAGACATAGCACCGATCCTATGGACAGAGAGCTAAGACATAGCATCCAGTCCTATGGACAGAGAGCTAAGACATGGCATCCAATCCTATGGACAGAGAGCTAATACATAGCATCCAATCCTATGGACAGAGAGCTAAGACATAGCATCCAATCCTATGGACAGAGAGCTAAGGCATAGCATCCAATCCTATGGAGAGAGAGCTAAGACATAGCATCATCCATCCTATGGACAGAGAGCTAAGACATAGCATCCAGTCCTATGGACAGAGAGCTAAGACATAGCATCAAACCCTATGGACAGAGAGCTAAGACCTAGCATCCAATCATATGGACAGAGAGCTAAGACACGGCATCCAATCCTATGGACAGAGAGCTAAGACATAGCATCCAATCCTATGGACAGAGAGCTAAGACATAGCATCCAATCCTATGGAGAGAGAACTAAGACATAGCACCCAATCCTATGGAGAGAGAACTAAGACATAGCATCCAATCTTTAGACAGAAGACTAAGAGGATGCAACAAGCTTCATGGACAGAGGACTAGATTTGTGAAAGACAGCTCATTGAATGTCATGGAGAGAGGAATGGTTCTAATGGGAACAGACAGACACTTTTGGTGAACTGTGAGAATGAACAATGATAGATAGATAGATAGATAGATAGATAGATAGATAGATAGATAGATAGATAGATAGATAGATAAATGAATGAATGAATAAACAAATGATAGATAAATAACTTATAAATAAATAAATATATAAATTAACCAAAAGAAAAAGAAGAAGATTACTTTTCGTTCATGTTGTGTATAGCCCTAAGCCATATCAGAGCCGTCCCCCTTATCAAAGTCAATTCCTGAAGAAGAAAAAAAGAAGAAGAAGAAGAAGAAAGAAGAAGAAGAAGAAGAAGAAGAAGAAGAAGAAGAAATCGATTAAACCTGGTGGAGACAGACGACTCTATCTGAAAGAGACAATTGACTGAATCTGGTAGAGACGGAACGAGGCACTTAATCTGATGAAGACAGGTGATTAAACCTCGTAGACAAAAGACTAAATCTGATAGAGACAGATGAACAATAACAGGCAACAACAACGAGAAGAAAGAACGAACGAAAAAAAAGACACAAGACAGAAAGATAAGAAGATAGACTGGCTGACAGACAGACAAACAACAGACAAAAAAGAAATAAAGAAAGAAAGATGAAAGAAAGAAAGAAAGAATGATAGATAGATAGATAGATAGATAGATAGATAGATAGATAGATAGATAGATAGATAGTGAGACAGTTGGTAGGTAGGTAGGTAGGTAGAAAGGTAGATAGATAGATGAAGCGATACATAGATAGATGGATAGACAGATACATCGACAGATGGGTGGGATAGATAGATAGATAGATAGATAGATAGATAGATAGATAGATAGGTAGATAGATAGATAGTGAGAGAGAGAGAGAGAGAGAGAGAGAGAGAGAGAGAGAGGAGAAGAAAGAAAAAGCAACAAAGAGAGAAGAAAGAATCTTTTTATAACTGGCAACGTGGACGGTCAACAAGAAGAAGAAGAAAAGAAGAAGAAGAAGAAGTAAGAAGAGGAAGACAGGAAGAAGGAAGGAAGAAGGAAGGAATGAAGGAAGAGAAGAAAGAAGAAAAAGAAGAAGAAGAGGGAAGGAAGGAAGGAAGGAAGGAAGAAGAAGAAGAAGAAGAAGAGAAGGGAGGGAAGGAAGGAAGGAAGAAGAAGAAGAAGAAGAAGCAGAAGAAGAAGAAGAGGAGGAAGGAAGAAGGAGGAAGGGAAGGAAGGAAGGAATGAAGAGAAGAAGAAGAAGAAGAATAAGGGAAGGAAGAAGGAAGGAAGGAAGAAGAAGAAGAAGAAGAAGAAGAAGAAGAAGGAATGAAGGAAGGAAGGAAGGAAGGAGGAAGGAAGAAGGAAGAAAGAAGAAGAAGAAGAAGAAGAAGAAGAAAGAAGAAGAAGAAGAAGGGAAGGAAGGACGGAAGGAAGGAAGGAAGGAAGGAAGGAGGAAGGAAGGAAGAAGAAAGAAAGAAGAAGAAGAAGAAAAGAAGAAGAAGGGAAGGAAGGAAGGAAGGAAGGAAGGAAGGAAGAAGAAGAAGAAAGAAGAAGGAAGGGAAGGAAAGGAAGAGAGGAAGAAGAAGAAGAAGAAAGAAAGAAGAAGGAAGGAAGGAAGGAAGGAAGGAAGGAAGGAAGGAAGGAAGGAAGAAGGAAGAAGAAATGAAGAAGAAGAAAGAGAAGAAGAAGAAGAAGAAGAAGAAGAAGGGAAGGTAGAAGAAGAAGAAGAAGAAGAAGGGAAGGAAGGAAGGAAGGAAGGAAGGAAGGAAGGAAGGAAGAAGAAGAAGAAGAAGAAGAAGGAAGGTAAAAAGAAGAAAAGAGAAGAAGAAGAAGGAAGGAAGGAAGGAAGGAAGAGGAAGGAAGGAAAGGAAGCAGGAAAGGAAGAAGAAAAGAAGAAAAGATGGAAGGAAGGAAAGAGGAAGAAGAAGAAGAAGAAGAAAAGAAGAAGAAGAAGAAGAGGGGAAGGAAGAAGGACGGAAGGAAGGCAGGAAGAAGAAGAAGAAGAAGAGAGAGGAAGGTAGAAGAAGAGAAGAAAGAAGAAGAAGAAGGGAAGGAAGGAAGAAGGAAGGAAGGAAGAAGAAGAAGAAGAAGAAAGAAGAAGAAGAAGAGAAGGAAGGTAAAAGAAGAAGAAGAAGAAGAAGAAAAGAAGAAGAAAGGAAGGAAGGAAGGAAGAAGGAAGAAGAAGAAGAGAAAAGAATAAGAAGAAGAAGAAAGAAGAAGAAGGAAGAAAAAGAAGGAAGGAAGAAGGAAGAAAAAACGAAAAACGAAGAAAAAGAGAAGAAGAAGAAGAAAGGGAAGGAGGAAGAAGAAAAAGAAGAAGACAGACAGAAGACGAAAAAGAGAATAAGAAGAACAAGAAGAAGAAGAAGAGAACAAGAACAAGACGAAATGGCAGAGGCGTCACACTAAAAGTCTGAAGGCAATCCTCTGATTCCATTTGATGGCAATAAACGACTAACCTGATAGACACGCCCACGCACCGGCGAAGCGCTAAAAACGCCTCAACTCTTTTTGATAAACGCAGAGGAACGCTGGACATAAATCAGATGCCTAAAAATAATTGAATTTCATAGTCACATGAGATAAGACTCTGGAAGAGAACTGACGATTTGAACATCACAATGACCGACACATTATATACGACTGACAATATTGGAGATAACAATGGGGGGGGGGGGGTGTGGGGGTGTGGAGAGAGGGAGATAAGAGATATAGAGCGAGAGAGATGAGAGAGAGAGGAGTATAGAGAGAAGAGAGGGGGGAGAGAGAGAGAGAGAATGGAGTAGAGAGAGACCAGAGAAGAAAGGTGAAGATAGTGAAGAAGAAAAGGAGGACGGGGAGAATGGAATAATAAGAATAATAAAAAAAAGTTACATAAAAAAAAAATTTAACCAATTGTTAACGGGGGAATAACAAGTCAAGACAATAAAAAAATAA
>JADBJO010005699.1:135000-154235 GCA_016801955.1 Conus betulinus | reverse complement strand
CCTGTTAAAAAGATGATTTGAAAAAGGTTGTTTGGCCTCCCCTTCAACCTCAATACATAAATTTGATTTATTGCAATTTCATTATGTTTGCTCACGTCTCGCAGATTTTTTCTGGGCGAGGGCAAAGATTGACACAACGGAGGATTAAAATCAACACCCCTATGGATCATCCCATTTTTTTTAACCACTCCTTACCCCAATAGGTGCAGCCATGGCAGGATAGATACAAATCCTTGTTTAGAGTAGGAGGGAAAATGGTATGAAAAGTAATTCAAGCACTGTTTCTACAAATACCAGTGAGGTCACGGGACCCCCCAACGACCCCGATCCTGGCCCCTGCCGTTCCTCACAACGCGCCCCACTTTGAGCCCGACCCCCCAGGGAACAGTACAGTTGTTTGCGCCGAGACACACCACTTGATATGTAACTCACTGGAACAATGTGATAGGATACTACAAAAAGAAAATACGAATTCACTTGACACTTCCACATCGTAGATGGCTTTCACGGACTGTTCACCATCTAGAATATGACGCATACCCAGGTAGGCCAGCACACATCAGAGATCTGGTGAGCAGACAACTTCTGACGGAGTTGAATTGAGGAGTTGTATTGGTTAATTTTAAAAATTTTGGGTGAAAAAAAAAAGCACGGTAGATATATCAAAGAGAATATCCATCATCTCTTCTCGTCTCTCCTCTCTCTCTCTCTCTGCTCTCTCTATCTCTCTTCTCCTCCACACACACACACACAACACCACACACACAACACAACACACACACACACACACACCACACACACACAACACACACACCCACACACACACACACCAAACACACACAAACACACACACAAACCACACACCGCAGGGAACAGACAGGACAGAATTGAATACCGACACGGGGAAAAACAGGTGTCGGGGGTAATCACATATGCCCATTCAAACAAAAAGTAGCGACATGTTTAGAAACAGCGTGGTAGAAGTGAGGAAAAAGAGCATGGTAATTATGCCAACGGAAGTCGATTTGTGGTTGTGTGGACAAACCAGCCGGAACCCCTCAATTGCGACACATTACTCTCACACAGTAAACCGGCCCCCTTGCTTTTTTTTGTTTGGTTTCGCCTTATTATTCCCAGCGACAAGATAGAAGAAGGGGGTGGGGGTGGGGAGGAAAGAACGGAAAGAGAGAGAGAGAGGAGGAGAGGTGCCTGGGTGCATGAGTGTGTTTGCCTGCGTGCATGAGTGTGTATAGTGCGCACGTGTGTGTGTGCGTGTTGTGGGGTGGTGTGGTGTGTGTGCAGGATGGTGCGTTGCGGTGCGTCAGTGCGTGCGCCCTGCGGCTCCGTTGCGCGCGCAGCGCGGCGTTTGTGGGGTGTGTGTGTGGGTGTGTGTGTGTGTGTGTGTGTGGTGTTAGTTGAGCATGCGCGCTGTGTGCGTCCCAGGTGTGTGAATGCGGGGGAGCGAGGAAGCAGTGTGCCCTGTGGGCTGTTCTGGTCTGTCGTTTCTCTCTGTGTGGGTTTGTCAGGTGTCTGTGTCTGTGTCCCCTGTATCTCTGTGTCTATGTTTGTCTGTGTCTAGTTTCTCTGTGTTACATATGCCAGTGAAACTAAACAAAGACGAGCGTTGAATCGATACACAGTTCTTTTGATTGAACACACACACACACACACACACACACACACACACACACACACACCACACACACAACACACACAACACACCACACACACACTGTATATATATCTATATATAGATATATATCTATATATATATATTATATATACATACTATAATATACACGCACACAGGCAAACACGCACACACAGACCAGACACACAGGACACACACACAGACACAAACACACAGACACCACACACACACACACACACACCCACACACACACACACCACACACACCACACCACAAAACACACACGCGCGTGCGCATAAACACACATAAACCCACACACCAACAGACACAACATACATGCACACACACACCACACACACACAACACACACACAACACACACACACACACACACACACACCAACACACACACACACCACCACACACACACACCACACACACACACACACACACACCACACACATACATCCACACACACACACCACACACACACACACACACACACACAATTTGTGTTTGTAAAGAGAGAAATGGATCTATACGCACATGTACTTCATCCACACAATTCAATACACACATACCATAATTCTTGCTTGCTTTATATTGTTTTAGGTCTTCTCCCCGTTTTTGCTTCCCTATTTCGTTATCATGCACAGGTACACTCTCTCTCTCTCTCGCTCCTCTCTCTTCTCTCTCGCTCTTCTCTCGCTCTCTCTCTCTCTCATCTTCCCACAATGCTGCGAGCGCCGCGCACAGACCACGCCACCACTCTCAGCACTCCACCACACCATCAACACACACACACACACTAACACCAAAACACACACACATAGTGCGGAGGGTAATGATTGTGTGACAGCAGAGAAACCACAAGGAGGGGAGAAGAAAAACAGAATTGATAAGTTTAGACCGACACACACACGACACACACCGACACACACACCACCCCCACACACACACAAAACACAACACTACACACCCACACACACACATAGTTGGGGAGGGTATTGTGACAGAAACCAAACAAGGAGAAACACAATACGTAGACCGACAAGTCCTCGCGATTCCAGTCAATTTACAGCTAGCCCCCACGTCCCGAACATCCCCCCCCCCCCCCCCCCCACCCCCCCCCCCCCCACCCCCCCCCCCACCAACCCCCCCCCCGGTATACCTGACTTTGTCCATCACCCCCCCCCCCCCCCCCCCCTATTGACTTTGTCATCACTGTTAAGGTATTTAGATTCTAACGTTGACTTCAGCAGCGATCGGAGTGATCTGAACTCGTCATGTTCGATAATCACTCCCGAGAAAGTGACACGGGTCAAAGCACTGTTGCGTTCTTCACGGAGTCATCTGACGTCACAACGCCACACCCCAGGCCCTGGGACAGCACTGATCCATTTTTTTGAGCGCACAGACTCGTGATCTCTTGAAGACTGTCGGCCAGTGCTTTATTCAACTTCCCATGTTGTCTGTAGGTATTCCTGGCAACATCCTCGCTTGTGTTGTATTCTTTAAGGTGGGTTGTTCACGAGTTTCTATTCCCAAGAAAGCTAATATTGCAAATATATATGAATTGAGGGATGGAGAAATACAGAGACAAATAGATTAATGAGAATAAAGGTAATAACAGTAACAATGATGATGATGGTAGTAATGATGATGATGATATTGGCCTTTAATCAGCATGCGTTTAATAGACTTGATCCAAACGGTTCACAAGTTATCACTACAACTCCCTCGGTCTCAATCATTTTCATTTCACGTATGCTCTGGAAATAAACGTGATACAGAAACAGTCCTAACTTGATCCATACGCAAGCAGTCACTATACAATAAGTACCCTATATACTGCTTATTTTAGAGACACGTTTCTTCTTCTTCTTCTTCTTCTTCTTCTTCTTCTTCTTCTTCTTCTTCTTCATCATCATCATCATCATCAACATCATCATCATTATCATCATCACCATTATCTTCTTCTTCTTCTTTTGACCCTGACTCTGACTCTCCTTGTTCTTGTTCTTGTTCTTTTTTTCTTCTTCTTCTTGTTCTTTTTTTCCCCCCAAAAAAAGGGTGATTTTAATCAAATGACGTTAGAGCTGACAGGAGCGCAGAAAGCGGACAGTGCGCAAATGATTGTATGAAAACAGATCATAAACATGTCAATCATATATCAAACTCATAATTATAAATGACTAAGATTGAGGGAAGAAAAACGGGGAGGAAAAAAAACCCCTTAGAGAGCACCACCCCTCCTCTACGCATCCACCAACCTTTCAATGTTTTATCAGCATAATTTTAGTTTTTCTCTCTCTCTCTCTCTCTCTCTCTCTCTCTCTCTCTCTCTCTCTCTCTCTCTCTCTCTCTCTCTCTACTTCCCCCCCCTTCTCTTCTTTAACATCGCACAATTAAACTCGTGTGAAAAGAAAAACTAACATAGAATATCAACGTTCATTTTCAGTGGGAAATGGTAAACAATATAAATAGTAACAAAAGAAAAAACTGTAATAGGGAAAAAGGATTTCCTTCCTACTCAGCAAGCCCCCCCCCCCTCCCCCCCCCCCTTCCCCCCGAACCACACACACACCCACACATGTTCTTGTTCTTGTTCTTCTTCTTCTTCTTTCCTCCTCCTCCTCCTCCTCCTCCTCCTCCTCTTCTTCTTTGTCATCGTCGTCGTCGTCGAACACTTACAGGGAGGTGCATGTGGCTGTAATGAAGTCTGCTATCTGCCACACACTGTCCAGTGGTCCACATATCCTCCCCCTGGAGTGGTGTGTCTGTGTCTGCCAGTTTACCATTTCACTCTGGAAGCGTGGACAAGTCTGGAAGACGAGCTATACAGACAAACAGACAGACAGACGGACGGACACACAGACATCCACACAGACAAATGCACTCAGAGAATTACCAATTTCAGGTACTCTTCTTTTTTGTTGTTATTATGATTTTTTTTTTTAGCGACTGGTGTCTTTACAGCGCTGTCTTCTTGTTTCACTTTTCTGTCCTTCACTGGCTGCTTGGGGGTGCTGTTGGATTCCGTTTTTGAACCCTTGGTGATGAGAAAACCACAGAACCAAAGATAGCTCCATATGATGCCAAGAGACCACTGACACCGATGAGTCCAAAACACAGCGGGTGAATAGCATCCTAGCTGACGATATGAATAGTGCTGATTTCGATGATGGTCCCCATCTACTGTGCTCAAGGGTTTTACATTTACAATGTAACGTCTTATTTCTCACACAACACCCCACAGTTTTTACCTCCCCAATCAGTCCTTCCCCCCCACCCACCCACCCACCCCCCACGCTCCCTCCCCCGCCCTTCTTTTTATCTTTGCCAAGTCGTTACTGTATAATGGAGGAATTGTCAGCCTGCACTTGTCTCTCTACACTACTAATTTCTTCAGCACACACACACACACACACACACACGCACGCACGCACGCACGCACGCACGCACACATGTACACATAGATAGATAGATAGATAGATAGATAGATAGATAGATAGATAGATAGATAGATAGATAGACAGACAGATAGATAGATAGACAGATAGATGGATGGATAGAAAGATAGACTGTGTGTATGTGTGTGCGTGCATGCGTGCGTGCAGGCGTAGGCGCACGCGCACCCTTGAACAACTTAATAGCAAAAACAAAACATGAGCAGGACAATTTAATTATCTATAACCACATTGAAGCTAACGCACAGTCATGCCGTCAGCTGATTCTTCAAGTTTTTTAAGCAGGCATTCCACAGGCCCAGCATCACCATGGTAATCTTCAGGTTCTTTAAACAGGCATTCCACAAGTCCAGTATCACCATGGTAATCTTCAGGTTCTTTAAGCAGGCCATTCCACAGGTCCGACATCACCATGGTAATCTTCAGGTTCTTTAAGCAGGCATTCCACAGGACTAGCATCACCATGGTAATCTTCAGGTTCTTTAAGCAGGCATTCCACAGGACTAGCATCACCATGGTAATCTTCAGGTTCTTTAAGCAGGCATTCCACAGGCCCAGCATCACCATGGTAATCTTCAGGTTCTTTAAGCAGGCATTCCACAGGCCCGACGTCACCATGGTAATCTTCAGGCTCTTTAAGCAGGCATTCTACAGGCCCAGAATCACCATGGTACAGTTCTGCGGGTGTTTTTTGTTCTGACGCAGCCACCAGTGACACTCGAGTTTGTCGCTGTTTGTGACTAAGGGACCTATATCGAAGTAGAAAGTCCTTGGCTCCGAAAACAAGTCTTAAACAGATGTTAGTGAACCGCCTAAAAACGTGGACAAACGAATCACAAGACAAAACACGACGCGTTTCGACCTCTTAGGTCTTCTTCAGGCAAGATACAAACCAACTAGGACAACAAAAATGAACGAACAATCACTTGTCTTCTATCATTTCAGCGCAAGATAGGCGTTGAATGCAAACGAGAGGCTGTAATACCATTTTTGATCTGAAAATACTTTAACACATGTTTTTTTTTTTTTCCAAATACAGCACCATCTGATAACAGTTGATGAACTGAAATACGTCTCCCACAAACACACACAACACACAAAGAAACGTGGCGTTCTACGTGTTCAACATCAAGTCTGGAACTATTGCTAGCTAAGAGGCACGGGCTGTTGGGCAATTTACGTGGCCTCACAAGAATGTCCTTCCTCAACGTTCTATTTCAAACCTAGCAGAATTTCCGGCACCGATGATTGCAGTGGAAGAATTGAATCATTTCTCTACCTTCCTGTGTTCCATCATTTCATTCCACTGTCGACCACAATATGACGGAACTTAACAGACTTCTACGCATGTACCTTGAGACATTATGCACTGTATCAAGTACTTTATTTCATACAGTAAATGTACTCGTAAGCCTCTTGATTTGTAGAACGCCTGACGCAACTTGGAATTTATGTTGGGAAGCCTCCATTATGAAGTGCATCATTTACTGCACTGCTATTGTTCCCTGACTGCTTGTATGAGGACCTCAGCCAGGTGATGACTCTGCACCAGCCCAGTGAGCGAGGGAAATAGAGGACACCCACAAACGTCTTCCATAAGGAGCTACGAATCTTGATGAAGATTCTAAGCACTCGGCTGTAAATAGAGTAAAAGAGAAGTGAACGAACAGAAGTCTGCTCTAAGGGACAAAAACTAGTGTGAACACACGCGCGCGCGCACACCACACACACACACACACACACACACACACACACACACACACACAGAGAGAGAGAGAGAGAGAGAGAGAGAGGAGAGAGAGAGAGAGAGAGAGAGAGAGAGGAGAGAGAGAGAGAGAGAGAGAACGAAAAAACGAACGAACGAACGAACCTTTTTTAATAAGGGGATAAAGAATAAACACAATACAGGCCTTTTTAACGTCTTGCCCTTGGTGAAGCAGAAAAAATAAATGACGATATGTACTTCAAAATTAACAAAGCATCTAAATAGTGAAAACACAACCAGACTGAAATACAAAAGGCAGTCCAAAAATATGACAGTCAACCTTTCACACACACACACACACACACACACACACACACACACACACACACACACACACAGAGAGAGAGAGAGAGAGAGAGAGAGAGAGAGAGGAGAGAGAGAGAGAGAGAGAGAGAGAGAGAGAGAGAGAGAGAGAGAACTTTGCAAATGCATTTTTAGAGAAGAAAAAAAAAAGAGAGAGAGAGAGATGCTTCTGTTATTAATGAAAGCATTTGTCGTTTCATGTCTCCAGCAAGGTCTGTCAGACAGGGTTAACCTGCTCCTCTTCTGGCTGGCCGTGGCTGACCTCAGCTACCTCATCTTCTTCGTTCTGGATGTGCCCACTGACTGTTTCTTTACAGACAAGATCCTGATCAGAAACTGGACCACAATTGTAAACGTTAACCTCTTACCCATCTCTTATTGTCCAGTATCACTTGTGGCGCTCTCATTGTGGTCATGAGTGTGGACCGATGTCTGTCTGTTGTCTTTCCACTCAAGGCCAAGAGACTGCAGACATACAGGTAAAGGTTTCAGAGAGAAAAGACTAAAACACGTAGGAATAGTTAAGTCTGATTAATGATATGGCATGGTTATAGTTTCGCATCAAATGCTCGGTTCTGGAATGTCCGTGACAACGAGACATTGTTAATGTTATGTTGATGGAATAAGCTGAGATTCATGAGCCGAATACGGTGCACTCGAAAACGTCAGTGAATAGTTCAATTTTAGCCTAACCAGATGTTCCTGAGGAACTGGTTTGATTCTTTCAAATTTTGTGCTCATTTTCTTTGTTTGTTTGGTTGATTGGTTTGGTTTGGATGGTTTAAACCCAAACCAAACGTCTGTCCCTTTTCGATCTTAAATATAGACAGGCAAATACAAATCGAGGTTACCTGTATTTGTTGCTGTTCGTTCATGCACTTGTCTGACTATATTCAAGATCGTCTTAGGTAAATAGTAATTTGCGTTTATCGATTTCTCCAGCTGTTGTTGCTGTATAGATGTGCCCAGTATGGAGTATATAGGCAGGCTTGAAACATCCTTTGTGGGGGATGTTTCCTTTCTTGTCCTGAGTGCTCTGTGCTGTCATTGTCTGCCAGGCGATTCGGTTTGGTGAGCACCATTCGTTTGGATTTAAGGCCGTGTTTATATTTCAACATGGGAGCAAGAGTTGCCCTACTTGTTTGTTATTTACTCTTTAGTGCTCTCTATCTCATTTACCCCATTGAAGATCTCTTTTCACTTCAATGAACTCGAGGTTACCTGAATTAGTTACTCTTCGTCCATGTACTTGTCTTGTATTCAAGATCGAAAAGGCCGTGCCAGTCTGGAATAAATGTTAATTCGTGTTTATCCATTTCTCCAGTTTGTTGTTTGCTGTGTAGATATGTCCAGTACGGGGTATATAGGCAAGCTTGGGACATCCTTTCTTGGGGCTGTTACCTTGTTTGTACTGTGTGCTCTGTGTTGTCATATCTGCTAGGCGAATCGGTGTTGTGAGCAGCTTTCTTTTGGAGCAGATACAAATACAGGAGCAAGAGGAAACTAAAAGGCAAGAGACAAGAGAGTTAGAAGAAACTAAAAGAATACAGCTGCAAGTGACTTCTCAACAAAGTGCAGTCTCAGGACAGGATAGTGACAGTCAGTGTTCTGGTTTGCCCAGGTCTAACGCCCCTCGTCCTGCCTTTCCCAAGTTGCCCCCTTTTGAAGAAAGAACTGATGATATAGACAGTTACTTGTTTCGTTTTGAAACCCATGTTCGTTCCTTAGGTTGTTCAGAGGATTCGTGGGTCACATACCTGTCTGCATTGCTTGAGGGTTCCGCTTTCACTCTCTATCACAGTCTCGAAGAAAATAATGTTGTGTCATACGAGCTTCTGAAAGTGAGCTTGCTGAAAGAAATCAATGTGCTCCAGAGGGTTTTCGTAAGCGTTTTCGTGAGGCTAAGCCTAGCTCAGATGAACCTTTCAAAACCTTTGCTGTTGAGCTTAGGCGTTTGTTTGAGCGTTGGGTTTCATTACCAAAAATTGATAAGTCTTTTGAAGGTGTGCTGGATCTTATCTTGCGAGAAGTTTTTGGAGTGTGTCTCTAAAGACTTAATTACTTTTCTGTGCGAAAAGTATGAGAAGACGTTTGGTGACATGATCAAGTCTGCTGAGTCATACAGACGTGCTCATCCCACTGATGTAATTTCTAGGAAAGCTGATGTGAACATTTTTTGCTTCTGTTGCTTATTGAAATCCTAGGCGGTCTGATGGAACTCCATACCGTGGTCAGTCTGATAGAGGGCACTGGTACTGTACTTTTCAGAGTGTTGGTCAGAACCCGAGTTCCTCAGTTGATCATGGAAACAAGTTTGGTGGTAACCATTACCGTGGTCGTGGTGCCCATCATACCTCTAGTAGTGAACGTTCCTCAGGAAGTGCTTTCGATCAGTCTGCCAGTGTTGTGTGTTTTCTGTGAGAGAAGACAGGACATATAGCTGCTAAGTGCCCATGGAAGTCTGGTAGAGAGACCCTTGTAGAGTTTGCACCCTTAGCCACCCAGATAAGTGTCCTTTTGTGGTTGGCAATTCTACTGTTGTCGAGAACTCAGCTGACAGTTAACAGTCCAGTGCAGCTTGTTCTGTTCTTGATACGCCTTTTGCTTGTCTAGCTGCTGGCGAGTTTACAGGCAAGTTACCTTTGGACGCTTGTTCTGTGAATGGCACTTTGAGTTCTGTTTTGCATGATTCTGGTGCTACCATTTGTGGCGTTCGCAAACGGTGAGTTTCTGACAGTCGGATGTTAGGAACCACAGTGAAGTGTGTTTCATTTGGTGGCCGTGTGGATGAGTTTCCACTGGCTACAGTTTCAGTCGGTTGTCATTTTGTGGGCGATTTAACTTGTTGTGTGTTTTGGATAGCCCTGTCGCAGATCTCATTGTGGATAATATTCCTGGAGTTTCTGTAAGCGGTGAGTTGAGTGATGTAACTAGTCAGCCTTTCTCTAAGCCGATGTTACGAGGGCTAGAGATAAGCATGTTGTGGACAAAAAGCCTTGTGTCAGATCCCTGATAATCTGAACATTTCCCGTTCTGATCTTGTTCAGAAACAGAAGGATGATGAGTCACTGAAGTCGTGCTTCCAGTTAGTGAAGAGGTTAGTTAGGTACAACTACCTTTCACTACTACTTGTCTGGTGGTGTTCTATGCATGCATTTTGTCAAGGGTGATGGCTCTTTTGATCAGGTTGTTGTTCCTGTTGAACTTCGACCTACAATGTTATCTGTGGCGCACGATCCGATTCTGCTGGGTCATATATTGTGGTTCTCAGCGTACTCTGTCTAGAATCCTTAACAAGTTCTTTTGGTCTGGAGTGCCTGTGGATGTAGCGAAGTATGTTGCTTCCTGTGATGTGTGTTAGAAGACGGTATCAAAGGGTAGAATTTGTCCGGTACCCCTTGCCTCTGTTCCACTCATCAGTACTCCATTTGATCGTGCTGCTGTGTCTACTTCTGATGTTGTACCGACAGTTCTTTCACAGGGAACTTCAGTGCCTTAGTCAGAGATAGCACCTTTGACGTGTGACCAAGAACAGGTTTCTTTGGAGTGTTCTTCAGGAGTTGGTCTTTCTGTGAATCCCTCTCCAGAGTCTGTTGTTCGTGAAGTGGTTCGTACAGTTGGTGTCGTCCAGGACTGTGATGACGCTTTACCCATTCCCACTTTAACTGTTCCGGTGGCGTCTTCTGTGCCAGGTGACGACGTCCATGCAGTGTAGTTTGATTGTGCTTTGTCTGACAGCAGTTCCAGGGAGCTGCGTGCAATCTTTGATAATTTTCGGGATATTCTGACTCCTAAACTAGGTTCTTTCTCAGGTGATGTACTCTTAGCGATCCCTCTTACAACAGATGTCCTTGTTAGGACAAAAGTGTTTATGACATCCCCTTTTCTGCGAAAGAGGTTGTTGAGAGAGAGATTGGTATCATGTTAGATCTTGATATCATTGAGCCATCAAATAGTCCATATGCATCTCTAGCTGTGTTGGTCAGAAAGAAAGACGTATCGATTTTGTATTGATTTCAGATCTTTGAACAAGATTACCGTCTTTGATGCTGAACCTATTCCTGATGTTGGGTCTTTTTGCAAGGTTAGCTGATGCTAGATCTTGCAAAAGGATACTGGCAGATCGTGGTTAACCCCGAGGATCGTCCGAAGACGGCTATTAGAACACACATGGGTCTATTCTTGTTTGTCAGGATGCGTTTTGGGCTTGTGTCGGCTCCTGCAGTGTTTGCACGTATGTTGCGTATGCTGGCATTGGATCAGTTTTCTGCTATCAACCTCTCTGACGATATTCTTCTGCACAGTGTGTCATGGGATGCTCATCTTCGTCATATGACGGGCGTGCTTTCTTGTCTGAGGTCTTCCAACCTCACAGCTCGTCCCTCGAAGATTGAGGCAGGCTTTTTGCTGACTTGCATTTCTTGGTCATGTTGTTGGAGGCTGTACCATGCGTCCCGAAGGAAACAAGGTTGATAAGATGTTGAAGATATCCACTCCTACTACCAGGACGCAGGTCAGGGCTTTGTTGGGGTTTGCTCAGTTTTCACAGGAGATATGTTCCTGGGTTTGCTACTTTGAGTGCTCCACTGTCGGATTTGATCAAAGATGCTGATCGTGCTGGAAGGTCTGTTTCTTGGACTCCTGAGTGTGCTGAAGCTTTGAAGAAGATTCAGGGTGTCTTGTCTTCTGCATTCGTGTTGTTGTTACCTAGGCTGGGTGATTCTTTTCTTCTCAAGACGGATGCTAGTTCTGTTGGTTTGGGGGCTGTGTTGCTTCAGGAGAGTGATGATGTTCTTCACCCAGTCGTGCTCGCTGGTCGAAAGTTGCTGGGTCGTGAGAAGGCGTACAGTACTATTGAACGGGAATGTTTAGCCGTTATCTGGGCGCTGCAGAAGTTTGTTAGATTTCTTTGGAGAGTCAGGTTTATCCTGCAGACGGATCATCGTCCCTTGACGTACCTCCGAGCATCAAACTTCAAGAATTCCAGAATTATGCGATGGGAGTTGTCGTTGCAGGAGTTCTCGTTCGAAGTACAACTAGTTCCAGTTTCATCGAATGTTTTTGCTGACCTTCATTCACGTTCATGTGAAAATCAGTTGGTCCCTTAAGAAGTGACTCTTTCTGTGTACTGCAGTTTTCTCATTCTGTTTGATGTATGATTTCTAGATTTTTGCATTCTACTGTTTGTTTACTTCTTCTTCAAAAAAAATTCAGTCATTGTTTTGTTTTGTTTTTGGAGGAGGGGGGGGGGGGGGGGGGGGGGGTATTGTGACGGACCATATTTTCTCCGGTCTCAAATTTGGGGACACGTTGACCGGAACAGGGAAACCTGTAAAACCGGTTGGCCTGTTAACCTGGCTGCACTCACCTGCGTTTTGTGTAAGTCAGATGAGCGAGGATTTCCTTTCAGTCTCCGCACAGCTACCGGCCGAGCAACAGTTGCAGAGAGCCGAAGGAAGATTGAGGGAAGGTTTTTGCAGGCAGTCGGGTATGTGTTGATAATTGAATTGAAGTTAGGGCTTGAATTAATGAAGTTGTTCTTTTCCACAGGTGGTTAGGAATTTTCCAGCTCTTGATAAAGGCCTAAAGGTATTTACTTGTTCCCTTGATATGTCTTACGATTTGACGAGACATGGGTTGATAGTAGGAAGGTGTAGTTAGTGAATCTGAGTCGTGAGGAGAATGGAATGAGTAGAAAGAAGAAAGAATATGTATACTGATATGTGATCAGGAAAAAAGTGATCTAGTTAAATCACCGTATTTTTGAGAGAGAAAAAAGGGTTGTTTATATTTTTTCCTAGAGTATCATAATGATGTGAGTGTTGGTGAGCTCTGGAAGTGAGCAATGGAAATTATTGTGGATAAATTATTGGAAACTGTGTTCTGATTCTTGTTGTAGAAAGATGAAAAGGGACGAGCGAAAATCGTTCCTTGGTGTGTAATTTGACACGTCTGGTTATGATATGATATATAATAAAAACATTCTTTTCTTGATAAAATGGGGACAACAGAATTCGTTCCTTTATATGTAATAATTGTATTCTTGGTACTGTGAAAAAGGGTTCCATGTGGAAATCCTTTCTCTAAATGTAGACAATCATGGCGTTAATAAAAGAAAATGTTCTATTGTAATGCACCCACTGTATTGGAACTTTGTAGATTCTGTTACGGGTATTTTTCCCCCAAGTTCCAGTAAAATGTATCATGTGTGGAATGACTGTCAGTTACGAACAAGAACGATAACTGTGTTGGAAGTAGGCTAGATAATCAAAGTGGCTCTCAGTTCCCCCAGGTGTCGGTGAAGCCCCGTGTCCAACCTGGAACTGACTGCCATCCGGCTGTGGGGTGCAGCCTGTGTCCAGCCCCTGTCTCTACCCAGCCAGGGTACTGAGCGACTGACCGAGGGTCAGTAGACGTCGTGTGTACACTGCCAACCGTGTGTGGGGTGCAGCACGAGCCCAGCCCAGCCGTCTCTCTGCCCCGTGGGAGGGGTGTTGAGAGGCTGTCCGCGTGGTCAGCAACGAGCTGGAGTGATTAAGGACTTCGGAGTTCGTCGGGACGACGACTTGTGTATCTTCGGCTGTGTGGGAGTCCCTGGAAGGACTCCACGAACTGCTTCGTGAGTGACTCCTGATCTGTGTGAAGACTGTGTGATTCGGGCCGGACACGGCCAAGCGCATAGACTGTTCATGATTACACTGCTGTGGGTGTCAGCCCGGCCTGCTGAGTGAAAGAATTGTGTTGTGTGACTGTGAAGTTCCTAGTTTTGTTGCGCGCCCTTTGGTCGTGGCGTAAGCTAGTTCATATATCTGATTGTTGTTATTGTGTATTGTGCACTTGTTGTTTTGGTTTGATTGTTCAGACAGCAAAAGAAAAAAGGTAGAAACTTAATCTGTTGCCTGGCTGTCTATGTTCGTGTGGTGTGGGTGTGTGTAGAGAAAAGTCATACACGCATCCAGACTTCATCAGGTGAGAGTCAGAGAGCAAAACACGCACTGCACACCATCCGTAACATCTGGATGTTTTGTACAAGTTCCGTTGAATTTGCGTGAAAAAAAATTATCATATGAAGGTACATATAATTAGTTATATTAATGATAAAGGTCTAACTTACAAAATCATAATCTATTTATAATGAGTTTGGATCTGCAGACAATGTCTTACATAGTTGCCGTTTGGAAAGAATGTCCTCATATACATTTTTCGAGGAATGTACTATTCGATTTGGGGGAATGGGAGGTAATTTGAATGTCTTGAGCAAACCACCTTTATCTCAGAAATTTTAACCATAAAAAAAATATATAAATCGTGTTTAAAAACAAATGCACTGAGTTTTACCAGATAAAGTTATAGCACAGTAGCATCACCCCATTTGTAGAATCATTGCAACAAGAACGTTTATGAAATATTAATTTGAGGTAACCAGAAGTGCAAATTGAATCTACACGTTGGCTAATTTGACCCTGACGTAAAATACCATTGGATTTTTACAAAGGATTTTTTTACGTTTTTAGCAGGAGAGAATTTCACCAACTAATGTATGTTCATTTCACAAACCATACAAACGCACAAAAACTATGTATTAAACAAGAAAATTACTTTTTGTAACATCTAGCATTGGAAGAGACAACATTAAAAAAGAACACTTTAACCCTAATTGACCTGATTTGTAGGTAGGTAGACAAATACCAACAAGTTATTTCATGTAAGCTTGCTTGTGGACAAAACACTTTCATTTTTTCCCTTTTTTTTCTGACCAAATCAGTCAGTCAAATAGCAGAATAAAGGAATGCAAGATTAGAAAATTCATCTCCAAATGAACGTTAATTTTCTTGGTGGTATTATATATATATATATATATATATATATATATATATATATATATATCAAGAATACCACTAAAATGCCTAATAAAATTCTTAAAATGCTCGACCCCTTGGGGAGCAACATCTGTTAAAAATAGAATGGTAAATGGAGGTTTTAAATCGACAGGTCTGTCAGGATCCTGAGGAGAGCCATCGCTCGAAACAGACCTGTCGATTTTAAAACTTCCTTTTACCATTCTATTTTTAACACACACACACACACACACACACACACACACACACACACACATATATATATATATATATATTTGGTCTAATTGATTTCCAGCTTCAAAATACTCGCCTTTTCTCTCTATCCATTAGTTTGGAGTGTAGAGGGGCACTTTTCACATTTTTTGTTGTTAATTTAACAGTCACACAGTGACAAAAGATATGTTAAAGTTGCAGATGTAACGAAAGTCTTCTAAACAGTGTACTGTTATTAACAAATGTGTAAATACTTCGTGATTTGTTATTTGCAGGCCAATGGTATCAGCCATATCCCTGTCATACCTCTCTCCTTTTGGATTGGTCCTCACAGTGTTTTTTTTGCCAACACTGTGAAGTGGAAAATGGATCCTTCAACCAATCGAAGCGTCGCTTACATGACTGAAACAGCCTGGTTTCCTGTGGACAGTCGCCTAGCAACACGAGTGATGTTTTTGTCACTTCTCATCACGAAGCCCATCTTCATTGTTCTCGTTGCATTGTTTTGTATCATCACCATTACTTATCTACAGCAAGCCTCTCGACAACGATTGCAAATGACGAAATCTATTCAAGAGAAGGGTGTTTCAGGAGATAACAAAATCACTAAAATGTTGTTATTTCTCTGCGGTTTGTACGCTGTAGTTCTTTCTATTGAAACCATGGGTGCTGTCACGCATGAAATTGTCCCAGAATTCTACCTATACACAAAATACCACAATACATTTGTTGTGATATATTGGTCAGTTATCCGACCTGCTCTCTGTATGAATTCATCAGCCAACTTTTTTTGCTTATATCACGCTTAGCTCCAGATTTCGAAGAACATTGAGAAACTTGTTCTGTAGATAAAATCACGGCAGCCAAATAAAAAAAGGAAAAAAACACGCGACCATGAAGTTCACGCAGGCTGTCTTTAAATAAAAGAGTGTGTGCATATTCAAAACAAGATGTTTGTGTGCCTCCATTATTATTGTGTTCTATTTCTATAAAAAAAATCATCATCCTTCCATGTTGTTGAAGACCCTGAGTGAAAAAAAGGGTACAGCTTCATACTGTTTTGCAAAGTGTTCAGGTTTTCCTTAACGTTATGTTTCTGTTGTTCTATATAGAGGTTCAGTTTTTGACTTTCTCTGATGTCCGGTCCGTGTGGAAGTTTGTGACTTTATTAGGTCTTTCCAATAGACTGACTGACTCCCATTGTTTTGGAGTCTTTGAATTTGTGTGAGATCAACGTAACCGCTCTTGATGTAATATTTCGTACAGGAATACCCTGTTCGGCTTTGGTTTGTTTAACGAGTTAGGCCACCATTTCACCACCCTATATGATCTTCGCGTATGACTGACGTTAGTATATTTTGGAGTTTCAAGGCTGGTGTCGTAGTAAATATCTTATAGTCTGTATTCTAGTGAGTGTAACATGCCTAGATGGACGAAAACAGCTACCTGTGCTGCGTGACAGTCAAAAGCTCCGTAGACCGGACTCTGGCGTGGAGATCATCAGGAGAGAGATGCGTCGCTGTTTCGGGCTCTTCCTCTCGACAGCTATAATGACGCACCGAGACCCTTACCAATGTGAGGTCTCCTTGCCAGTTTGCCAGCAAGGTTACTTTTAACTACCTCGGTGTGTGTGTGTGTGTGTGTGTGTGTGTGTGTGTGTGTGTGTGTGTGTATGTGCCCGTGTGTGTGTGTGTGTGTGTGTATGTGTGTGTGTGTGTGTGTGTGTGTGTGTGTGTGTGTGTGTGTGTGTATATAGCGTGTTGCGCGCGTGCGAGTATATTTAATTAGGCACGATTCTAGAACCCCCCTGGCATTTTCAGAATTCAGACTTTATGTGTTGATTCATGAAAAGCTCAGCGCTGTTCTAGATATGGCTAACGATCAGGCTTTTCTATGGATCGTATGTCAGGGAAAGAGAAAATGAAAGCATCGTGAATACAAATGACGCAGTTTTCTTTTTGCTACTACCTTGGTTCTGTGGCCATGGTGTTGCTTTCTCTTCTCCTTCCATTCTAAACTGTGCTTATACATTCTAATAATACCCCCTCCCCTTCATTGTACCGTTCTCTCTCTTTCTTCCAGCTCATCTGTCCTGCCTACGACTGCCAAGACTTTTCAAAACCTCCTTCTCCTCCTTCATCTCTCCTCCCACCACACTCCTTCTTGATCCTCCAGATCTTTTTCCTGTTTTAACAGATTTTTGTGTTTGTCCTCCTCGTCTTTTAGCGCGGGGAACGCACAATGTACAGAAGTCTGCAAGGAAGGAAATCTGTTTTAAAGGTCCCGTTCAGCAAGAGTTACCTCGCTGTTTTCATGGGACAGATACCACTGATGGCCACGCCCAAAAACAGATTCAGCTTAACATTTCAATCAGAAAAAGAAAATGCCAATATATGGGTGTGAAACCGTGCGCCTGGAATGCGAGCAGTTAACATCCCGATCGTTCTCTGGCGTACGTTTTCTATCACATAATTTGACTCTCTGGATCTCTAATGCTTGACCCGTAAAGTGAGAAAAGATAACTTCATTTGCGATGGATCGACAGGTATTGTTTTACCTTGATTTTTTTTCCGGAACATGTGAATTGGTCAAACTCGTCATCAGCAAATTCAAAGGGACTGTCTCCAGATCGGCGAGTAGCGCCTTCTCTGGAGGGACAATCATTCACACTGGCTCCACAACGATGCACGTTCCGTTGTCAGTCGGGAGCTTAGTAGGTAACGTCTTGCATGTGCATGATCACAAGAGGCATCACTAAAAGGCACCTGACAGACACGGCAAAAATGCAGTTTCTCTGCTGTTGCATTGCCTCTTGACGACTCGACAAACTGCTCCCCGTGCACTGCAAGGCCTGAGCTTTGACGGTTCAAATCTGGGTGTAGCTATGTGCGAACAGTCAGTATAGATTGGCATGGGATGGGATAGGGCCGGTTTGGGACTGGAGGGTAGTGCCAACAGAGGGATATGAAGTTCCAAACAACCAACCAGCCCAAAAGCAAACACAACATTCCAAATGGGGTAGTAAGTGTTTTCAATTTTTGCGACATTTATCAAGTTTAATCTGATAGGACTCACTATTACAGGCTAGCTTGGTGAACACTTTTTGCTCCAGATAGCTCAGCAAGGAATTGGTCTGTTAAAATGAGAGGAAAATTCTCACGTCGAACCTCCTCATTAAGTATGGTGAGATCGATTCAATGTCCAGCTTTCCGTGTGCTTTTGGTATTACAACTATTTGAGCTCACCAATCCGTTCAGGTTACAGCAGGTCTTATACTTTGTTCTCTCTCCAGTCGAGTCTGTTCTTCCTGCGTTTTTGGTTTTCATGGAGGGTGTCAAACTGCCAGGCGTAGAAACAGAGACGGGTTGTGCATTTTATCTCAGTCTGATTTTGAACATGGTCTTCATCTTGTGCACCTCCATGAGCAAGTTTTGAGAATCCGGGGCTGGACTTGCTGACTGTTGGGTAGAATTCACTCTTGTAGCAAACGATGTGCTTCCATCGCTGGTCGACACAGTAGTTGCTCATGGAGCTTTTCCATCTATCTACAGATCATGTACAGTCTCTGTCTTTTCCGTTTGGAGAATGGCAGCATGTTTTCCCACAACCTTGATCTCTGTCTTCCTTGGGACAAACAGCTTTTTGATGATCCGCTCAAGTGCAAGAGGCTGGTTTTTTTTTCCTGAAAGATCGACTCGGAACATTGCAGACATCATCTTCTGAAACCACTCGAACCTTTCCTGACTTTCCATTGATTTGTGTGTTAGCATGTCAAAGACTTTCCATTGATTTGTGTGTTAGCATGCCAAAGATCTTCCGTAAGTTCAATGAAACAACCTCTGTCTTCGAGCACAGAACTGCTTCCTCTCCGTTGTCTTGTAAATTTTGTACTTTCTTCTTAGATCCACACATGACTGCGGTCGTGACCTTTTGAGAAATATTTTCTACACTCTGCTCCTTTGGCTGGTAATCCTT
>JADBJO010005699.1:117500-130000 GCA_016801955.1 Conus betulinus | reverse complement strand
GGGGGGGAACTGGGGGGGGGGGGGGGACTTTTTTCTCTTCTACTTTACACACATTTTTTTGTTGTTGTCTTGCCTGTTTGGATGGCACAAGAGTCTTTGCCAATGAGGAAAATAAAGCACAGAAAGTGTCCACGCAGTTAAATCCTCACCCTGCAAAAATGAAAAGTAGCTGAAAGAGTAGCATCACTGTAGTTACCAAGCTAACCCAGCTTTGACTACTGCACCAGTCACGGGCCTCTGAAAGTGGTATGATGACTTCTTGTAAGACACATACAGGGGAAAGGACACCAAGCAAATGGCAGAAGAAAGCCTGCAGATGTCAGCTTGGTGTGTTCCCTGGCAATACAAGATCTGGCGCCGGCAGCTCCTGCTGATCCCGAAGCTCCTCTGGCCCCGACTGATGTACAGTATGCTTTACCCCAGTGGAATCAATGAAGGCCAACATCAATAAATACACATGGAAATGGTTTGGTGTCCCATCTGGTCTCGCGTGGAAGTTGTAGCGATCTAACATTACATAGCAAAGCTGAAACTACCCCTAAAATCTTTGTTTAGGGAATGAAAATTGGGTAACGCAAAGTTACTAACCATGCTTGAGTTAGTCCTGAGTATGATATTTCTGTCTCGCCATGTCGTTGTTGTTTTTTTTAGACCTATTAGCAGCGTCTGTATGTCGGTCTCTCCTGGACAAAAACTGTCCTAAACAGTAATGCATGTTAGCTGCAAATAGATGTATGTAGTGTGGATTTACCGTCAAGTAAGAGATTGAAAAGATATTGAAAGCTGCTGGAAACAATACATATCATTTAGCCTATTACAATGTAATTATGTTTAAAACATCTCTTTTAGATTTCCTGGGAGAGGCAAACTTTATTTAAAACACATGGATCAAAACTGGCATACGGGCCATTCCCTTTTCTTCATTCCCTTTTTTAAAGCGCTCTTGGTCCCGAAACGGCGAGTCGTATAGACAAAATGTCTATAGTCTCAGAATAGAGGGAATGGTATCTAAATTAATCGAACACCGCCTACAAATACTCCAGTTGAGGATCATGACGCTTCCTCCACGTCACAGGCGTTATTTGCCCACAATTTGTATTCCCTGAACAAAGATGTCAGGGGTAATTTCTCTCTCTCTCTCTCTCTCTCTCTCTCTCTCTCTCTCTCAGCGCGCGCGCGCACACACACACACACACACTTATGCACGCACGCACACACACACACACACACACACACACGCGCGCGCGCGCGCGCGCGCGCGCGCGCGCGCACGCACACGCACACACACACACACACACAGATACACTCACAGAGAGAGAGAGAGAGAGAGAGTTGTAAAATTGGTAGTTTTGAGGACTAGCATCGTACACGCTACCTTTGTGGACTCTTTTTCTAATTGGTTTAGAACAAATCAAAAGACAGATTCGTAATCAGCTGCCTCTTTTCGTTCTGAATATCAATGATATTTTATGGTATATTTAAAATCGTTGATTTTGTCACATTGTAGTGCGACTGGGACACGCAAGTGTATACTGAAAATATGAAAATTGCAGTCATTCAAAGGACTGTGTGTATGTTCACTTTTCACCTATACTTCGAACACTTCGATGTATTTTTGACAGTTATACAGAGGACTATGTGTATCTACACTTTCCATCTATTATTGGGACACACATTTGTGCGTGATTTACAGTCTGAGAAAGAGCGCATTCGCATGGATAGGCAGAGGCAGGGTAGATTTATGTTAGACTCTTCTCCCTTACCCCCCCCCCCCCCCCAACAAAAAAAAAAAATTAAAAAAAAACGGGGGGGGGGGGGGGGGGAATAAAACTCCAATTGGCGACTGATAGAATGCTTAAGGCTGACAAGACCAAAACGAGGGAGTGGTCGAATAGCAGAGAGATATATCGACTTAATCTGATTTGCAACTGGCCAAGAAAAGGCGGTGCCCGCTCAATGACTGACAGCTTGCAGACACCTCTCACACATGTCAGGACTCTTGTCAAGTCATCCTGTAAATTCTCTCACCAATCAGCAAATTGACTCATCGTTCTAGGAAGGCGGTGTTACACATATTGACAGTCAAGGGGCGTCGAAGGAAGGAAGAAATCTTCAAAGAGCTGAGTTAGTCGGTCGATTGGTGGAGAAAGGAAGTCGGAGGGGGGGAGGGGGGGGGGGGGACTGCACTCTAAAACCGTCAAACATGGGCTCCTTAACCCCCCCCCCCTCCCGCCCCCCATCGATCCCTCCTTCTCTCCAACAATAGGTCTGGAAACCTTTCACCTCTCTTCCTGTCCCAACCCCAGCTGCTCTCTCTCTCTCTCTCTCTCTCTTAACGACTTTAGAACTTGTGCAGACATACCTCAGACGGGAGGGGGGGGGGGACAGGAGTGAGGAAGGGAGGGTAGGGGTGAGAACGAATGCACAGCATGAAATGCACGAACAATCCAAGTGACTACTGCTCATGCCTGTGGGGCGTCTGTCATATTTTTTTTTCAGTTTGTTTCCAACCAGCACGACTGTGCCATGATTTGAAGCTAGTGCCCAACACGCCCCGGCCATCGCTAACACTTAATCCTTGCCAGGTTGTGCGTCTGTTTCTGTCTGTCTCTCTCTCTCTCTCTCTCTCTCTCTCTCTCTCTCTCTCTCAAAACACTCCCTCCTCATTTCCCCACACCCCCTCCATCTTGTGTCAGCTTTTGACCCTTCCTATCTTACTTCAAAATGACCACCACCACCACCACCACCACCCTCCGCCTTGCCGTCAGCCTGCTCCCTCCTTCAGTTCCCGCACTTTCCCCCGTGCCCATTAGCCTCCACCATCAAAGTTCTCTCCCTTCAGCATTCTGACTTCCCTTCCCATTCTGCCTATCCACACTCTACCCACACACCCGCTACCCGTCTCTTCCTTCCATCGTCGAACGCTATCCCCTACTTCATTCCCCTTCTCCCCTCATATATTGGCACTATCCATATCTTCTGTTTAGTTAGCATGCTGCAGAATGGAACCATCAAGAAGCGCCCAAGGTAACCAAACAGTGTAAGATAAATGAACCATTGTCACCTTGAGGAGAAATCCTGTTCTTGTGTTACTAGACGTTTGATCATAAATCCATAAAATTTCTTGAAGTCATGTTCGTTTTATTTTGCCAGACCGCAGCAATGCTGTTGTTCCTCTGACCAAGATGGGGCTTACACGTCATGTTATTTTCAAATAACGTAAATCTATACAGATCTGCAGGTCAATGTCGTGAAATCCAGAAAAAACAAAAAAAAGAAATAGGTAAAGGTGACTTTTGTTGCTTTAACATTATCACTAGCGTCATGTGATTCTGAAGAAAAAAAAAATGAAGATCTACAATCAGGAACGAACAATAGTGAACCTGTGACAGTCCCAGCTGACACAAAATAGGTTAGGAGCTTGGTTAAATCAGTTTGAGACCCCCTTACTGATCCCCACTAGATAACTTCCCCTTAAAAATGAGGTGTGTTTTTTTTTCAGCCAACAACTAATGCCAAAATAGTTGAAATGCTCCAGTTTGGGCATCAATATGGTACCTGTGGAGCGATTTGGACACTTTCTAATTAAAATCAGTTTGATGCGTGATGGAAAGAACGCTTACACAGAGATACAGGTGGCCCTGATGAAGTCTGTTCTCTGCCACACACTGTCCTGTGGTCCAAAGGTCATCTCTCGGAGTGGATTGTGTGTCTGTGCATGCCAGTTGACCACCCTGTAGCTCTGGTAGCGTGGACAGATCCGGAAGCCGAGCGCCTCCTTCTTTGATGCTGTACCACAGGGGCACATGTTCGTGTCTCCTGTGCAGAAGTTTGTGTATATATACGATGCTCGAGCTTGCGGTGTCCAGTTCTCAAGGGTCTCATCGAGACTTAGTCTTCCCTGGAGAGCTGGCAGAGTGCTGTTGTAGTCATCGTGATCACTGCTTTGACTTAGTCTTCCCTGGAGAGCTGGCAGAGTGCTGTTGTAGTCATCGTGATCACTGCTTTGACTTAGTCTTCCCTGGAGAGCTGGCAGAGTGCTGTTGTAGTCATCGTGATCACTGCTTTGACTTAGTCTTCCCTGGAGAGCTGGCAGAGTGCTGTTGTAGTCATCGTGATCACTGCTTTGACTTAGTCTTCCCTGGAGAGCTGGCAGAGTGCTGTTGAAGCCATCGTGATCACTGCTTTGACTTAGTCTTCCCTGAGAGCTGGCAGAGTGCTGTTGTAGTCATCGTGATCACTGCTTTGACTTAGTCTTCCCTGGAGAGCTGGCAGAGTGCTGTTGTAGTCATCGTGATCACTGCTTTGACTTAGTCTTCCCAGGAGAGCTGGCAGAGTGCTGTTGTAGTCATCGTGATCACTGCTTTGACTTAGTCTTCCCAGGAGAGCTGGCAGAGTGCTGTTGTTGTAGTCATCGTGATCACTGCTTTGACTTAGTCTTCCCTGGAGAGCTGGCAGAGTGCTGTTGTAGTCATCGTGATCACTGCTTTGACTTAGTCTTCCCAGGAGAGCTGGCAGAGTGCTGTTGTAGTCATCGTGATCACTGCTTTGACTTAGTCTTCCCAGGAGAGCTGGCAGAGTGCTGTTGTAGTCATCGTGATCACTGCTTTGACTTAGTCTTCCCAGGAGAGCTGGCAGAGTGCTGTTGTAGTCATCGTGATCACTGCTTTGACTTAGTCTTCCCTGGAGAGCTGGCAGAGTGCTGTTGTAGTCATCGTGATCACTGCTTTGACTTAGTCTTCCCTGGAGAGCTGGCAGAGTGCTGTTGTAGTCATCGTGATCACTGCTTTGTCTTTCTGTGGTTTTTATTTCCTCCTAGGAAACTTGGTGATCTTTCATCTCTACGTTTTTCTGCGTCAGTCTGCCAGTTTCCTTATACAATGCTTTTACTGAAAGCAGTTATTGCAGAATATGTGTGCCCCGGAGACAGTGGGAATTTCCTCGATTGTAATGAAAAAGCACATGAGACAGTTACACGTGTATAGTTCCATATGTGCGTGGGGGAAATAAGGGGGGCACACACACACACACACACACACACACACACACACACACACACACACACACACACACACACACACACACATTTATATACATATATGTGTAAATGCATGTGTGTGTATATATATATATATATATATATATATATATATATCTATCTATTTATCTATCTATATCTATTTACCTATCTGTCTGTCTGTCTGTCTGCCTATCTATCTGTCTGTCTGTATATATGTATGTATGTTGTTGCCTCCCGTGATTCGTTATTGCAGCTGCCGTGAAATCACCTTTAAAAAAAAAAAAGAAGGAAATTCGAACACACACACATACATGCACGTGCACGCACCCAAAGCACGCACGCATGCAGGCTCGTAGGCACGTACGCGCGCGCGCGCGCGCGCGCGCGCGCACGCACACACACACACACACACACACACACACACACACACACACACACACAGGCTCGCGCGCGCACTCTCTCTCTCTCTCTCTCTCTCTCTCTCTCTCTCTCTCTCTCTCTCTTGCAAAATTCGTAATGTTTTATATGAATTTGGTTTTGGTGTCGTTTGGGAGGCACAGTGTGTTGGAAGTATTAATTTGTTTATGAGAGAATTCAAACAGAGATTGATAGATTGTTATAAACAGAATGGGCATGCTTCTTTGCAGTCACACGAATTTTACAGTGTTTTATTCACAATCCAAGAGCACATTGATTCTGAGTCCTTATATGTATCTTGTTAAGAACGTACAAATTCGAAGAACATTTGCAAGATTTCGGATTGGAACGTCTCCTCTGAAGTCACATTTCTTACAGTATATAGAGAACAGTGTTAATGATAAATTGTGTCCGTTCTGCAGAAACACACCAGAAACTGAATTACATTTTGTTTCTTTGTGTGTCCATTGTACGATGAAATTAGAAACGAATTCATTCAGCCCAAATATTTCCATAAGCCATGTATGTTTAAATCTAGCTACTTATGTCAAGTGAAAACGAAGGTATCGTTTTACGGGTATCTAATTTTGTTTGCAAAGCGTTAAACTTAAGGATGCAATTCATTCCATCTATATGATTCTTGTTGTGCTATTGCTCCCATGTTGTGGGCCGGAGGCCTGACATCAAAACATTTTTTTACTTTGACTTTGACTCTCTCTCTCTCTCTCTCTCTCTCTCTCTCACACACACACACACACACACACACACACACACACACACACACACACACACACACACACACACACACACACACACACACACACACACACACACACACAGAATGCATGTTCTTCCTCTGACATCACACAAAAGAACCATATGTAAATCTGATCAATCAATTTGTATGGGCACTCTTACATTTGATCTTTCCTTTATGCCAAACGTCAAAAGCAAGGCCTCGCTTGGGCAAGACAGCAAGAGAATGGCGTTCAGAGGCTTGAAAGTCTTCAGTTCATATTGATTGTTTTCATATCATAAAGACGCTGCTGCGGGTAACGTGGTGTCAAATGCTACTGTCAACAATAGCAAAAAAAAGTTCAACGGGCGTGACTGGCAGTTGAAAAATAGATTAGTCATCATTGTTTTTTGTTTTTATGTTTATATTGTCAGATCTTGGTAGAGTGAACCTTAATTTGACATCAACCTAGTATGTAATCATAATGCCACATTTGGCAATCCACAAACAACGATTTCATCAGCCTTCTTTTTGTTTCACATGCATTAAACCAAATGATTGTCGTGTCAGCCCAAACTAATGCTCCCCTTATTTACGACTGCTTGTAGGCTAATTGAAGATTTGGTGTCTTGATTTCTGGCAGCTAGGTTTAAAATGTTTGCGATGTCCAGAAAGAAATCTAGGTCATGAACAAATTCTGTTTTCCCAGTACATGACATAGCCGCTGAAAAATTACGATTAGAACATCAGTTACAGAATAGTATGCGTCTGCTTTACTGTGTCATGCAATTTGCTGTTGATGCACCGCAATGTAACAGAGGATCTAGAATGTTCAGCTGTTGGTCACCGTCTGCGAAAAAAAAGTGCTTCACTTAGTGTGTGTGTGTGTGTGTGTGTGTGTGTGTGTGTGTGTGTGTGTGTGTGTGTGTTGTGTGTGTGTGTGTGTGTGTGTGTGTGTGTGTGTGTGTGTGTGGTACACATATCCCATTCCTTTGTTTGTGTCATGTGATGTCAAACATGTTTCCACTTTATCTTCAAAATGTACTGTCACCTCTCCAGCAATGGCTTGTGAAGTCCCTGTCGAGTGTTAGAAGCACACACACACACACACACACACACACACACACATACACACCGAGGTACGCAAAAAGAAGCTTTGCTAGTTATAGGCTAGTTATACTCACCATTATACAGGCTATAAGATATTTACTACGATACCAGCCTTGAAACACCAAAATATAATAACATCAGTCATACGCGAAGATCATATAGGATGAAATGGTGGCTTGACTAATTAAACAAACCAAAGCCGAACAGAGTATTCCTGTACGAAATATTACATCAAAAGCGTAACGCTGATCTCACAAAAATTAAAAGACTACAAACAATGAAGTCAGTCTACTGGAAAGACATAATCAAGTCACAAACTTCCACACGGACCGGTGTAACAGCCCGTTCTTACGCCCCTCTGGAACTTACCCCGGGGTAAGTCTGGGCTAGCCTGCTTTTACCCCCGGGGGTCATTCTAGGACTAGCTAGAACTTACCTCACTTAGCTGGAACTTCCCCCCCCCCCCCCCCCCCCCCCGGGGGGTAGGTCTGGGCTAGCCTGGATTTACACCGCCCCCCCCCCCCCCCTCGCAAGGGTCAGTCTAGGACTATTTGGAATCTTTCTCCACCCCACCCCACCCTTCAAACAAGAGAGGGTTATTCAGGGTTTTCCTCTGCCTTTTTCCCAACACGCACACCCGCCTTTAAAAAAAAATGTGTTTGCCTGCATATTTACCCCCCCCCCCCCCCCCCCCCCCCCCTCCCATTTCCTATGTAGTCAGTTGGATTTAGACAAAGTGTAGTTCTAGACTCTTCTCAATAGATGGACCTCCTATTTCCACAACCCCCCTCCCCCCCTCCCCCTCCCCCCCCCCCCCCCCCCCCCCCCCCCACACACACACACACGCACACACTGGTTCACTAATACGTATTAACATTTCTCGCGCTGGCTTACATGCGTGGGTCAATAATCGGGTGTGTGTGAGTGAGTACGCCCGTGCATGCGTGGGAAAGAAAGACGGCTACATGCCAATGTGACCAAGTGCCCAATGTGACCAAGTGCCAATGTGATCAAGCGTAGTTGTGACAAAATATCGTTGTGACCAAGTACCGTTGTTGCTTCATCCCGGTTTGCCTCTTTTAACCATTTTACAGCTATTTAGTCTCTTGAGTGCCTGTGTACCTTAGCTTGTACAATGCAGATGACTAGTGGTCAGTGCCACTGACCACTGGTCATTATGACGTAAATCGGAGATTTTAACTATTTAACAGGTAATTAGTGTTTCCCGAGTAAAGGTCCAGTGACGGTGAGGAAAGACCCACTGACCACAGGGAAAGTCCTGTTGACAGTGGGAAAGACTACAACTTTGGATTCTCTCTTGAGGGCACATAAGACCGTATGGCGAAAGCTTGGCTGTGTCTGGAGTTGCACTGTCTTCATCTGTCCGTGGGCAGGGGTGGTTGGGTCTGTGGGGTGTGCTCGGCAGCTGGAGGGTGTTTTTTTTCGCCGGTGGGCTCTGCACGGGCTGGTACACCCATGGGGATGCTACTTTAAGGCTGTTACGAGTTGCATCCTGTAGCCTGATTTACCTCTGTTCAGGAGCAGTTATGTCCCTTGATATCTTAATGGAGTCCTGCGCGTGCCTGTACCCATTGTCAACACAGCGCAGGCCTCCAAGGGTGGTACAGGACTGCTCTAAAGGCAGGTGAAGACAGTGCTTCTCTGGGTCCTCCCCAGCACCTTCGGGTGTTCTTTTTCTTCTAGTCTCCCGAGTACCTGTGTACCTTGTACAATGCAGACGACTGGTGGTCAGTGCCACTGACCACTGGTCACTATGACGTAAATCAGATATTTCGACTATTTTACAGTTAATCAGTGTCTCATGAGTGTTTGCATACCTTGTGCAATGCAGACAACCAGTGGTCAGTGTCACTGACCATTGGTCACTTTAATGTACATCAAAGATTTTAATTATTTTTACAGCTAATTAGTGTGTCTCTGAATGCCTGTGTATCTTGTACAATGGAGATGACTGGGGGGGGGGGGGGGGGGGGGGGGGGTCAGTGTTACACCGGACATCAGAGGAAGTCAAAAACTGAACTTCCATGGAACAACAGAAACATAACGTTAAAGGAAAACCTGACCATTTTGCGAAACAGTATAAAGCTGTAACCTTTTTCACTCAGGGTCTTCAACAACATTGAAGGATGATGATTTTTTTTTATAGAAATAGAACACAATAATAACGGAGACACACAAACATCTTGTTTTGAATATGCACACACTTCTTTTATTTAAAGACAGCTGAATGTCTGCGTGAACACTATGGTCGCGTGTTTTTTTTTTTTTTTTTTTTTTTTATTTGGCTGCCGTGGTTTCATCTACAGAACAAGTTTCTCAATGATCTTCGAAACCTGGAGCTAAGCGTGATATAAGCGAAAAAGTTGGCTGATGAATTCATGCAAAGAGCAGGTCGAATGACTGACCGATATATCACAACAAAGGTATTGTGGTATTTTGCAAACAGGTAGAATTCTGGAACAATTTCATGCGTTACAGCGCCCACGGTTTCAAGTGAAAGGACGACAGCATACAAAACACAGAGAAACAGCAACATTTTTGTGATTTTGGGCATCTCCTGAAACACCTTTCTCTTGTATACTCTTCGTCATTTGCAATCGTTGTCGAGAGGCTTGCTGCAGATAAGTAATGTGTGATGATACAGAACAATGCACGAGAACAATGAAGATGGGCTTCGTGATGAGAAGGGACAAAAACATCACTCGTGTTGCAAGGCGACTGTCCACAGGAAACCAGGATGTTTCAGTCATGTAGCGACGCTGCGATTGGTTGAAGGATCCACTCTCCACTTCACAGTGTTGGCAAAGAACACTGTGAGGACCAATCCAAAAGGAGAGAGGTAAGACAGGAATATGGCTGATACCATTGGCCTGCAAATAACAAGAAACAAAGTATTTACACATTTGTTAATAACAGTACACTGTTTACAAGACTTTTTCTTACATCGGTAATTTTAACATATGTTTTATGTCACTGTGTGACTTTGTTAATTAACAAAAAGACATACCTTCATATCATAAATCTTTTCATGCAAACTTAATGGAAATTGTACAAAACGATATTAAGCCAGAATATTGCAAACACCCACAATAAAGTCTTGAAGCACATCCCCCCCCCCCCTCTCTCTCTCTCTCTCTCTCTCTCTCTCTCGCTCTCATTTTTGTACTCCGAGTTCTTATAGAACAGGGAGTACTTTAGAATGCGAATGAAGAAATGCTCTGTGTGTGTGTGTGTGTGTGTGTGTGTGTGTGTGTGTGTGTGTGTGTGTGTGTGTGTGTCTGTCCGTCCATGGTCAAAATGTTTCACTCGCTCCAGACAAAACTACTATGCCGATCTTTCTGAAAATTTGTAGGTATGTTTATTATGGGTGACGGATGATACCCGATGTCTTACTTTGCCGTTAAAACCGTTACTAACGGCTTTAACGGCCCATAACAGTTTTTCTTCTTTATGGAATATCTCAGAAGGTGTTTGCACGACCTTTGGGTGATGCCCGATGTTTTAGTTTACTGTTACAGCCGTTACTAACAGCTATATCGGCCCATAACGGTTTTTTTCTTCTTTATGGAATAATTCAAAAAGTACTTGGCCGATCTTTCTGAAAATTTGTATGTATGTTCATTATGGGTCCCGGATGATGCCTGATGTTTACCAGAATAACCATTACTAACGGCTATAACGGCCCAAAACGGTTTTTCCTCTTTATGAAATATCTCACGCAAATTCATGACAAACTAGGAGTATATTTATATGCTTTGCATCTTCTTATTGATGTCTTTGTCCCTTTTTTGCTTTTCTATGTGTTGTTGAATAAAGTTTGCATGGAAGAAGTTATATCTATATATATATATATATATATATATATATATATATATATATATGTGTGTGTGTGTGTGTGTGTGTGTGTGTGTGTGTGTGTGTGTGTGTGTGTGTGTGTAGATATAGATATAAACACATTTGGGGGGGGGGGGGGGAACATTCATCTTGTATCAACAGAGTTCCATGTGTTAACTTATTTTCATATCAAAGAAGGGTATTACTCTTTGTCACACGACGATCCCCATGCACACACTCACATGCACACAGAGGCGATCACGCGCCCCACACACAACAACACACACCTGACTCCTTTCTGCAACACAACAAACCAGAATACAATGTTAGACTTTTCCCCTGATGATCAAAAAATTTTTTACTCACGTCTCCCTTCTTTTCACGCCAGGGGTTTTTTGAAATTTTCTTCTTTTTTTTTTTTTTTGGCAATGTGTTTTTCAACAAGACATCCCTTTTATACAAAGTGTTAATACTGTTCTCGCAAACAAAAACATATCTAGGTCTTACTGACTTCAATTCATTCGCCCATTCACAAACTTCTTTTTCAGGTCATGCGGAACCGTCGATTTGCCTTACATAAACATCAAAGTATTTTGGGTTCACAAACCACAGTTCTCTCTAAATATTCCGATGGGGGAAAAAAAAATCTCTTTCTTTCCAGTCACCAAAAATAATACATTCTTTCTGTGAGGACAATCATCACATCAAATGTTCAAATCAAATTTTCTTTCGCTTCAAAGCGTTTTAAGAGCCGCGAGGGACTTCAAGGGGCTACGTCCAAGTACTAGTTTCAACGTACAAGGTACTTGTCCTAGAAAGACAAGGCACTCTGCTAGTAATCAAAATCAGAAACTTACTTGACGATCGATCACAAGAACCACACCTTCCCTATCGGATGTGTGAACGGGGTAGAATTTAGAAATGATTCCAATCACGATCAAAACGAAAATTCACGATAAAAAAAACATGTATTGAAAATTGTTAAATATGTTCACACTTCCCAGATTCACCACAGGATCAATGGTATATAAGCCTACAAAAAATAGTCGAGACTTCAATTGTCTCCCATACTTCCTCACCTTCTTCTTCTCCTCTTTACTAATATCTGTCTCTGTCTCTATCTCTATCACTCTCTCTCCCCTCTCCACCCTCTCTCTCTCTCTCTCTTAGATAGTCCGCTGCTTCCGCCAAGAGTACAAATTTCTATTCAAAATACTGATTACTTAGGAGCAGCATTCTGTTGAGGTGAGTTTTTAATCACTCCAATTACGAAACTCCCAAAAATATATCATCAAGTCTTTACAGAGCAGGTTTGCTGGTTCAAATGTACAAAAAGGGAAATTACATTTGTCTTTTTTACAG
>JADBJO010005699.1:80000-107500 GCA_016801955.1 Conus betulinus | reverse complement strand
ACATCTCGATCGAAGCACGGAGGAAAAAACAAGGTCAGCGAACCAATGTAGGGGCGCCCAGGGCAAAATGGCGGTGGCCAGTGCTGCCCCGTCCGTGGACCCAGTGCATGTGACCGTGTGTGCTTTGCCCGCAGTACGAGTCCCCTCCAACAACCTACGACATCTGTGTAGGAACAGAAGCAGTGTCAGGAACGGGAACGATTCGGGGAGCACATCGAATTAGAGGACTGTGGCAAACCTATCCCAAACAAAAGAAAGACAGAGACACATTACTGTCAGACGGTTTTCTTTTCAGGGAGGCACGAGTGGCTCTATTAGACACAAGTCGCTTCTGTGTTAGAGGACAGGGGGAGGAGGAACCTTCCACAAAACTGTGGGTGGACAGTGTTCCACTGCACATCCAGAACAAAGACACTGAAGACGCGCTGAAAAAGATTGGCGTGGAGCTACGCTCTTCCGTGCAAAATGAACTGGCACGAACCCCAGCAGGACAATTACCACAGTTCGAAACTGGCTGCGGATTTGTGTACATTACCGTACCATGCACACCTCTGCTGCCAGTTTTAAAAGTTGGAATGTTCACTGCTGGCATCTCTTATAGGGAGATGAAACAAAAACTCACACGCAGCAAGTGCCTTCAAGAGAACCACGTGGCAGCGAACTGCGAAAATCAGGTATTATGTAAAAAAAAACTGCCTGCAGCCAGGACGCAAGAGGACTGATTGTCCCAAAGCTATCACGCAAGAAGAATTAAGTGAACTGAGAGAAGAAGCCAGAGCCGAAACGCCTGCCGGACAACTAACACACGGAAGAGGTGGGGAATACAGTCGGAACGGTACTACCGCAGCAGCACAAGGCGCAGCTGTTGAGGCACAAAGTGTCGCAATCACACGAAGTGTCGCAATGCAACACTTTTGTGATCTGCTTTACTCCCCTCCCCCCCCCAGCACAAAGTGTCGCACAGCACAAAATGTCGCAATGGCATTTTCTGTACATGTATTGAGTGAGCAAGTGAGTGATGGTAGGTGAAGAGAGATACAGTGAAGGTAAGACAGACAGACAGACAGGCAGACAGAACAGACAGATCGAGAGGCAGAGACAGGACAGAGACAGAGGTTCATTCATTCATTCATTTTATTCCTTCGTTCGTTCATTCGAAATCTATGATTGACAGGAAATAACTCTGTCAATCTGTTGAACAATAACTATCACTGGTAAGTGGTGAGACACACAGCTCCGTGTTTTTAGCACTCTGTGTTCATCAGTTAATCTTGTGTGAAAAGTGCATGGGCCGAGAAAAATAGATTACACCATCATGACCGCAAAACAGACAACTTAGTCTAGAGCGTTAGCCCTTTCATTATATTGATGGCTTTAGGCATCTGTGCGGACAAGTGGGAATTTCTGAAAAAAGGGGGTATACGTTTCGTCTGCTTTGAGCTTTTCAAACATACCGACACATGGTTGTCACTCAAAGCAAGCGATTTGTAAATCCCGACTCAAGACGCAATCAAAATTGATTGTGTGTTATCAACGTGTCCCTTTTGGCGAAGTTGCGGTCCCTGAATGCCTTTTATTTCTTTTGTGGAGTAATGGGGATAGATGCCACAAGGGGGCGGGGGTGGGGGGGATGGGAGCACTACAAAGTGTATGTTAAAAATGGAGGTATTGAGCCAAATTAACTCAATTTCAATGATCCGTGTACACTAGTCGGCACGTTTTACAGTGCAAAATTTACATGCACGTGCAAGAAAAACTGTCTGGCTATGACCTGTGCTAACCCATCTGGCTACACAAGCTGCTGATCCAATGAAATTCATCACCATTTGACCATGCCCCCCGAAAGAAAACTATACGATTTTCTGACTGGTTCTTTACTTTTTTTTAAGTCTGTACATTACATGTATTGAATACGAGTGTGAGTATAGGTTAATGAAACAACAGGTACTGCAATTAACACAATTGCAGTCCTTTGCGAGAAATAGCTGGTACATTGATGCCACTCTTAAAGCGCTAGAATTCCCAGTGACCTATGTTTTTTGGCATGGCTCACCAGGGACTCTGGATCTTTGAAGCTGAACACACTCGTAGAATAAGGACAGGAGGAGTGGGGTGGGGTGGGGGGGGGGGGGGAGGGGATGTATGTTACTTGTAATTGGAGAAAATTTTAATTGCAACCACATGTATCTCATGGGTGATAAAATGTGTGGGTCGTGCACATGATGTCCCTAGCACAATAAGGGGCTTTCCCGGCACAACTGTCACATGTTCCAAAGCGTGACACTTTGTGCAAGTCTTCTCAGCACAAAGTGTCGCACTTTTGCACAAAGTCGTCGTGTGTGTGTGTGTGTGTGTGTGTGTGTGTGTGTGTGTGTGTGTGTGTGTGTGTGTGTGATGTGTGAAAGGTTGATTGTCTTATTTTTGGATAGCCTTTTGTATTTCAGTCTAGTATTGTTTTCACTATGTAGATAGTTCATTTAGTCTTGAAGTCACATATTATCACTACTTTTTCTACTTCGTCGAGGGCAGTGTAAAGAAAAGCCTGCATTGTGCTTATTCTTTACACCTCACTAAAAAAAGGTTTGTTCGTCTCTCTCTCTCTCTCTCTCTCTCTCTCTCTCTCTCTCTCTCTCTCTCGTTGGGAAGATAAAGCAAAAACAAACAAAAAAGCAACCTTTATTGAAAATAATGTCGTTATGAGTATGTTTGCAAAAATACAAATTGACTTCCGTTGGCATAATTACATGTTCTTCGTCACTTGTACCATGCTGTTTCTAAAAATGTCTCTACAATTTGTTAAATGGTATATTGATTGCCAACACTTGTTTTCCGTGTCTGTATTCCACTCTCTCTCTCTCTCTCTCTCTCTCTCTCTCTCTCTCTCTCTCTCTCTCTCTCTCTCTCTCTCTCCTCTCCCCCTCTCTCTCTCTCTCTCTCTGAGTGTGTGTGTGTATGTGTGCGTGTGTGAGTGTCTGTTTGTGTGTGTGTGTGTGTGTGTGTGTGTGTGTGTGTGTGTGTGTGTGTGTGTGTGTGTTTGTGTGTGTGTATGTATGTGTGTGTGTGTGTGTGTGTGTGTGTGTGTGTGTGTGTGTGTGTGTGAAGAATGGATATATCTGTATTATACCGTGCTTTTCAATTCCCCCATTCAACCTCTTGTCAGTCTGATCACAAGACCTGTAATGGTGCTGACCTACTGGTGTGTTTCTGCTACGATGGAAGAACAGTCGTACTATGTGGTAGTGTCGGCTGAATTTGGTGTTTTCTTTTTTAGCATTCTATCATGTTCCCGCGAGTTACATAGCCCGTGATGTCTTGGCGCAAATAACTGCCATAGACCCACAATGAATGGGAGTGTGATACATTCAACAATTCAAAACAAGAAAGTGAACTAAATGACATCATAAGCAATCAGCAAAAATCAAACTGTGCTAAAAACACAATGTACCTTTTATCTTAAAGGCGTGATAAACAGAAAGACAATTTTTTTTTTTCTTTTCTTTTCTTTTCGGACTATATTTTCATTGGGTGAAGCCGTCAACATACAAAAGGTGAAGAGACAGTTCTGCTTATAGTATTTTTTCAGAAAAAAAAAAAAAAAACTTTTCTCCAATATTCTTAATAGCTGGACATACTCAAACAAGTGTACTTCGTCTTTCTTTGATGTTCTGTACAGTGGACATAGTAAATCATGATCTGTGAAGCCCTGTATTTTCAGTAATAAACTCTCATTTCTCACACTCCAAATCAGAATATAAATGCGATCTGTTTCACAGATAGACTACATTTAAGGGTTACGTATGGCTTAACAGAACGAGATATCCCATTAAACAAAGAGTACGTTAAATGTTTTCACTGTCCTGGGTATTGTGTTGCTATTTATGCCATCTACAATCAACTAGTCTTTGTCTGAAGCTACAAATAAACATATTAATATTTCCTACTCTCTGATTAACCCACACATGACCATAACCAAATTTAAATGAACCTGATTTCACATTGGTTGCACAATTATGCTAACCTTTAGCAACAAGATACAACAGTGTGTCAGATACGCTTTGTATGGCAGTCTGTTTTTTTTCCTGCTGTTTAGCCTCAACCAATACTTTACATATCGAAGAACAGAATTCACAGTGATCAGAGATCTGCTGGTTTCACTATAAAGTAAAACATTTGGCGTACATCTGTCTATGCCAAGAAAGCATTTCAAAGCACACAAACGAATCTTTTTCACAATTCTCAGCAGCTTTTTTCAAACCCCACAGTTTTGTCCCATAATGTATTTGGCACTATGTTTTTAAGGAGTATTTCCAAATTCTCCAGCATGTACAGTTTCTGCATAGCACATAACAAAGCGTTCTTTCCACGGCTTGCTTAATCACTACATGCATCTCTAAACCCTCCGTTTGTCGGAAAATATATACCAAAATACTTATAGACATTTACTAAAGGCATTATAACTCCATTATAAATGACATCATTCTGTAGCTGCTTAGTACCCTCCCTTTCGGAAGACAACAACCTGACTTTTATTTGAATTACATGTAGATCCCTAATGAAAGCTGCATTTTGCAAACTGTTCAGCCGAGTCCGTAGTCCAACGATAGTTTCAGATATTGAAATGACGTAATCAATCATCAATAGGAAAAATAATTATCAGCGTCAGGTAGAAAACATGCTCTGTGTTTTTCTTTCCTTACCACTTCCAGAGCTAATTCATTTATAATAATACAGGGCTACATACATCACCCTGCTTAACACCAGCAGTGCAGTTTATAACATCAGACCGCATGTTTCCAGTCTTAATTCTAGCTCCCACGTCTTTCTACAAGTTCTGGATACATTGAAACAATTTTCCTCTAATCCTTTTCTTCAGCAAAATACGGCACGGTAAATTACGATTAACGGAATCAAATGCTTTTTGAAAGTCAGTAAAAGCAGCATATAGTTTTTGATCAGCAGTAAATTTCTTTCTGTACCATAGCATGAGCGTCAACATGTGGTTAAGCGTGAAATAACCCTTTTAAAATTCTTCTTGGATGTATTTTAATGTATATTTCTGTGACCCACGCATGAATGCGACTACTGATGACAAAGCCATAACGTTACTACGGATATCTCTTAAAACCAATGCCTCCTTAATTACTAGGGTTATTTGCATCTCCTCTTTTATACAATGGTAGGATAAGAGACTCATTTCAGTTGCATGGAAAAACACCTTTGTCAAGTAAAGCATGAGAATTTTTGAAAGAAACATTAGTGTTTTCACATGCATATTTAAGGAGCTGATCAAGTACATCCTCTGGTCCAGGAGATGCGCCAAGTTTCAGTTTCTTACACGCCAGAATGATTCCCTCTTTGGAGATGTGGCAATAAAAAAACATAGTTATCCTCATTATAATCTACTTTTACGGTATCTCTTATGGCGTCATTTGATTCCAAACTTTCGACTTTACTTTCAGGAAATGTTTTGAAGTTCTGAAACTAATCGTCGATTTTAATATTTTTCCTCATCCGCCTACGTTTAGGAGAAACTATGTTGACATTACTCCAAAATTCCTATTGTTTTTTTTACAGACTTTGCTAAAGATTTAACAATACTGTTGTCAAAAATCTTTCCGTACACTTTCAGCAGGTTTTCGGACTGTCTACTTACACAGTATTCAACACGATCACTTGCGCCCAGCGTGCGCCGCCATTTGTTATGTAACATCTCAACTGTTCTTTTCTTTATGCTATACTCCTTATCATATCAATCCCGTGATTTCAATTTATTAATGACCACAATACGTTTTTTTTTTCATACAATTTGCTGCATTTTTAATTTCGTTCATTAACATGGAAAGTGCTCGTTAATATCGATATCAACTGAATCAATGGTGGCATTCAGACATAAATTTGCATCCTCAGATTTTATGGAATGTGTGTATAAGCCAGCATGTTCTGCATTCAAAAAAAATATGTCAAAAGCATAACCCTCTCTTCTTTTTTTTTTTTTTTTTTTTTTTTTTTTTTTTTTTAAATAGGGTGTTTCCTTTTGCTAAACGTAAGACACATTCTTACAAAAACATTATGATAGTCAGTTCTTCCTACAGGAGACATATTGCAAAAAATCACATGGAATAGTGAACAAATCGCATGGCATCATAAATAATCAACAACACCACTGCCAGTTTCAGAAATGTACGAGCAGCAGTCATAAAGGTCGCCATCACACATACTGTTCAAAGTCCACAAAAGTAAACCAGCACGTAATTCTAGCTATCATTTACCCTAAGGATTTAGAACCTTATCATGTAATTGTCTTCCAAAATTTGCGGAAGCGCTTTTGTAAAGTGACGTAGTCTCACTGAAAATGAAGTTCCGCGAAACATTCTATGTTCTGCAGTTCCTCCTTCTGATCTCCAGACAGAACGATATGCACATCCCCTAACGTGCTCTAGAGAGCACAATATGCGTGAAAAAAATGCTCTAGAGAGCACAATATGCAGAATATGTACAATATGCAAAATATCTCCAGAGAGCACTATATGCACATCCCTTATTGTGACATTGCAGTCGCTGAGACAATTCCGAGCTAACAGTCCCATTATCGATAAAAAAAATGTGTAAAATGGAGAACTCTCTGGTTGCACATAAGCACAAAAACATATATTACGGCTTTAGGCTGGTCAAACAGTGATACCTATCTACTCCAAATAAAAGAAAATGTAAATAATGTGCATTTTGGTCACATTTTGTTCTAAGCATTTCCTAGTTAAGCATAGAACACCCACCAGAACGCCTTCCTTGTCTTGACATGTAGCTCCTTTCAACATCCTCAACAATAGTGGCATCATGAAAAAAAAAAAACTGTGTTTGCAGCATATAAAGTGATGGCATCACCAACATTGTCATTGACCTTTCTATTGATTGAACGATCATGACCAGAAGCACAGTTCGCGTCAACACCGACACTATCACCGCTACTTCCCCGACCCGTGCCCATTCCGTCAGCATGTTCAGTGCCCCGCACCTGCACGTGAAACTGGGTCGCTGCTGACAGTGACTCCAGCACAGCAACACTGTCACTGACGCTACAACGGCCTGGGTACACACTGTCTACCTGGACAGAGACCACCATCCCCATCCCAGCACATGCAAAGTCAGTCCCGTTGGCGGTAGTGTACGCTCGCTTGTTTATGTATGGGTCAGAGGTCAGGCTTGAAAACGGTGTAATGTTAATGTCAGCCTCTGAACTTGACAGATGCGCACAGGGGAAGTTCATAAAGGATTGGACTGGTACGATAGTCACATGTTTCAGAAGGCTGGCCTGGCCGCTGTATAGTTTTTACAAGATTATTGTGATGGTCAAGACCAAACTTCCGGCCATCAACAATCAGATGATCAAACACCATTGGGGCCCGACATCCTTGCTTTCTATTGTCCACCAGATGAGGAGACAGTTTGTGTGGTATTTCACGCACTCATGAAGAGAAGTCTTCACCCACAAAGATTCCTGTGCCTTTTGATTTTATATTGGCGTTCAGGAATTTGTTTTGTCCTCAGAGAAGATGCATCTGACGATCACAGGGGCGTGGGATTTTGAGCTCAGTGTGGGGACTCTGTAGAAAAGATCAAATGTTGTGAGGTAGCTCCAGCTTATTTCTGATAAAGTCCTTCAACACACCTGCACACTGCTCGCTGTTCTTACCATCACTCTTCTTCAGACTATAGAAAATGAGGTTATTACGCCCCAAATGCCTTCCAGATCACTTAACTTCTTGCTCATGCCTTCTGCTGTGTTCTTCAGTATGTCGTTGTCTTACTTTAACTTCATATTTCCTTCTTTCAGCATGTTTAACTTTTCTTTCAACTCGTCGTCCATCTTTATCCTTAGCCTTCCACAATCGTCACGCACCTGTTTCATGTCCTCCCTTCACGTTGTTCCTTTCACCCCCAGAAAGAGAGAGAGTGTGTGAAAGTAACCTTGAGTTCAAAATCGCTCCCTCACATTTACATGGGGATCTTCTTACGTCTTACTCTTGGGGACCATACACCATACTTTTCACCCCTATCGTCACAAAGATGGGAAAACAAGCATTGGCAAGAAGATGAGAGGAAGGGAAGAACTTCATGTGCTCTTACGTCCATGCTCGTCCTGAGTTTGTAACATATTCGCCGGTATTAAAAAATATCAAGGGAAGCAATTATTGTCGATATGACAGCAGGGGAAGAGAAACAGTGGGGCCTAAGGAAGTGACTACCTGCTCAAACACGATTGATTAAGAACTGTCTTTGCTCAGTTTTCAAGTCTGAAAGGTAAAGCTCCATCATATCTTTCTGACCGTCTCCAGATGAACACTCCTTCCTGGCTCTTGCATTTTTCTGCTGATATTCATCTCCTTCAGATCCCTGCTTTCCGTACCAAGACATGGAGAGAGCGTTCTCACCCTGTTCAGGTGCCCTTTGCACGTCTCTTCTCTGTCCTCATTCAAATTATCCCTTATTGGGTACACTTTTCATCAACTCGTAGCCTCGTTCCTTTTGCCCTGTATGTGTGCTCGCGTGTGTGTGAGTGTGTGTGTATGTTTGTGTGTCTGTGTGTGTGTCTCAACAGAGAGAGAGAGAGAGAGAGAGAGAGAGAGAGAGAGAGAGAGAGAGAGCATGGCTAGACTCGTCGAAATTAAACGTATTCAGAGTCATAAAGAGGACCCATTCCTACTGTTTTATCACAAAATCCACAACGCACCCAAAAATGATGTTAAAAGGTAAATGGATTATGCTATCAGTAACAGATTTAAACCGCGTTCTCATTACATGTTCTGCATTTCGTAGTTCATATCAATGTATGATTTAACTGTGCGCTTTCTGGCCAACTTAAGCAATTAGGTAACATTACGACCGTAGTAGACGATTGCTCAGTGGCCAGAGATAAAATATATATTGACACAACATCAGCGCACAGCAGACAATTTCACGTTGTGACTGAAGTACAAATATGTACACATATTATATCGAATCAGTTCGTAATCTAAATGTTAAATTTTCAAACATCTTTTAGCCATAGGAACTCAGATAAATAGTGCCCATCAGACTTGTTACCTTGAATCAAGAACGCGTCAATTGTCAGTTTGATGATCCTAACATGTTTGTTCATTTTTCCATAGTGCTTTGATGTTCCGTTCGTAAACCACATAGCCTCTCGTTCGGTTTTTATGCTGGGATTGGTATTGATCGTGGATAGTGGTGAAAACAGTGAGGCACTAGAAATAAGTTTATTGCCAGGAGTGTTTCTGGAACATGGCAACTAAGATCTGACGAACGTAACATCTACTTCATCTTAGAGTTTGGTCACTGACAACAGTTCCACACATGCATCATTTAACGTGTGAAGACTCCATCGACACCCACCTGATACCCACGTTAGTAGGCATTGTGACGATATTTCGGGAGATGTTGGCTCGATCTTAGGTGGTTTCAGGCCAAACTAAACCTAACACAAGGGTTGGAAACACGGATCATGGGTCGATACACTTTGCCATCAGCATTGCTGCAAACAAGATGAAGAAGGTGGTGTGTGGGGGGGGGGGGGGGGGGGGGGGGGGGGGGGGGGGGGGGGGGGGGGGGGGGGGGGGAGAGGGATCGCATAGTCTTGTTTCACTACATTTTTTCTGGGAAATTGATTTGATGTGTCTCCATGTTCCTGTACCCTTGTCTGAATGCCATCCTGAAAGGGCAGAGATCTGCGCGTTGACCTTGGCACTCAGGGTGACAAATATCGTTATTAATTTTTATCAACGAATACTGTACGAAGGTCTTGTTCTTCCCTCGGCACTTCTCTTGCAGTTGGTGGATGGCAAATTCCACGCCTGGTGGTGCTCCTGCCTGTTAGAAAGCTGCACTGGACCTCAGAGAAAACGCTGTCAGCCACGTGGACGATGATTCTATCGAGGATGATTCTGACAACCAATTCTCCTTCCATACTCCAGATGTCACAGGGTGCTGAATCTCTCGTCTTCCTGTGGATATGCAAACTGGAGACACCAGTCATACACTTCTCACCATCCCTCCAGACAACTGGACACAAAGTCGTTAGTCTCTTCACCATACCTTCTCCATTTAATGTCTGCAGAAATGCAGTTGGCTTCTGATGCCTGACCAGCTAAGGTGCGTCGTCACTTTCTTTTTGTTTCCTAATCTCGGCGCTGGAAGACGGGTTTTGCTAGTTATTCTTCTTCCGGTAGTTGCAGCATTGCTGCATGGACTTCTGAGGTGGATGACTGTTCACGAGTGTGTTAGAATGCAGCGTGCAGGTAGGCCAGTCTTCTATTTCAGCAGTGACCACTGGTTTGAAGAACGAATAAGGGTTGAGACAGATGTCTCAGGTGGTTATACAGTACAAACGCCATCATGGGACTCCTCGTGTTGTTGCATTAACTGCTGTTTGTACATCTTTGGCTCTCTTTTTACACCATAGGTATTTCATCTGCTCTTGCTTTTGCTGTAAGTGCTGTCTTGATCACGGGTAGTCTTGCAGCTCATTCTTACAGGTCTTTTCACTTGTATCGTCTTCATTCATCTTGTTGGCTAGACGATGACCTTGTTGATCTCCTCATCATTTTCATCGAATTGTTTCCCTTACACCAAAGGCATGTGACAGAGTACTGTAAACAGGATGTCTAAACGACGTCCATCTCTATTCTGCGCCATCCCCACAGATTCACCAGACTACAGGGGTTCCAGGAACTTCTTTCAGCATTTCCTTGCTGGAGTCCACATGTGCCATGCTCAGCTTCATCAAAGGCTTTTCTCTCGACGATTCTTTCCTCTCAACTCGCTCAATGTTCACCTGGCTTCAGAGTAGGGGCGTCGACGATATTCAAACCAGCATTCGTCTCTTATTGTCTTCATCATGGGAGAAGAGTTACCCGACTTGTCATTTATTGTTAACTGTTGTCCGCCTCGTTAAAGATTTTCTTTCATATCAGTCAAAATTTAATTGAAGTTACCTGAGTTTGTTACTGTTCGTCTGTATTCTTGCTTGACCGTATTTAAGATCGAAAAGGCTGTGCCAGTCTTGAATAAATGTCAATTTGTGTTTGCTCATCTGTCCAGTTATTGTTGCTGTGTAGATGTGTCTAGTACGGGGTATATAGGGAAGCTTGGAACAACCTTGTTTGTTCTGTGCGCTCGGTGCTGTCATATCTGCTAGGCAATTCGGTGTCGTAAGCAGCATTCTTCTGGAACTATGAGCGTGCGTTTATTTTATTATGGGAGCACGACTTACCCTACTTGTTTTCTTATTTACTGTTTACTGTTCGCTGCCTCACTTAAGATTTCCTTTCATACCAATCAAATCGAGGTTACTTGTATTTCTTACGGTTCGTCCTCGTGTTTGTTTGACTATAATTATTCAAGATCGAAAAGGCTGTGCCGCTTATCTCACCCAACGATCTTCTTCTTTCATCTTCTTCATCATGTCATTCCTTGTAACTATTATCAGCGAAGGTAAGATAATTTTTACCCCCGATTTTCTTGATATATGCTGTTATCAAATTAGTGAATAACTTAGCTATGTTATTCAAACGATCAACACTTTTCTTTCAAAGCCTTGAGTACATAATTTACATTCTTGGAAATGTCAGGAACTAGTTTGACTCATGAAGTGAGTTGTTAGCTTCATCATCACATGAGCACAAACACGACAATGCTGCAGATGCTGTTCGCTGCTGTAACGTTGACCAGGCAGCTTTTCCGCTTTGCTCCCTTGTTTGCTACAACTTCACGTAAAAATGATCACTTTGTTCACACCAATGCAATCTAAGACTGTCAAAGTATCAGTCATTTGCTCGAAATTTGGGCACAATGAAATAACAGACATGTCACCCCTGACCCGAGCACAGTACGAACTGCAGGGTCGCAAAGGCAAGCTGACGTTGCACAGCAGTTCATTGTCACTGAGCATCATCAGCCGACTATGGACTGCTATCGACCCTCTGGGTCCGCTGACGAAAATGAGAGAGCAGACACAGCAGCAGGCAAGGCAATGATAACAACAGGAGTCCAGCTTGGCCGATCTGATGTGATAAGAAATCTTAACAATCACCTAAACAAACAACAAGAGCAAAGCAATGATAACAACAGGACTCCAGCTTGGCCGATCTGATGTGATAAGAAATCTTAACAATCACCTAAACGAACAAGAGCAAAGCAATGATAACAACAGGACTCCAGCTTGGCCGATCTGATGTGATAAGAAATCTTACAATCACCTAAACAAACAAGAGCAAAGCCACTATACCATAGACCATCTCTTTCAGATCTGAAGTAAATGGCTGCACATGCAGACTTACAGGAAGAGCAAGAAACATCACCAACCAAACAAACATCGGGATAACTTCAAGGCCAACACAGTGAAGACTCCTTGAGATTGGGGGAAAACTCATACTTGGCCTTTCCAATAACAGACACAAACGATCGAACACTGAGATAAGTCTGAATCTCTCAGGGACCCCAGTGAATACTGTAGACGTGGCACACGCACACACACACGCACACGCACACGCACACACACACACACACACACACACACACACACACACACACACACACACACACACACACACACACACACACACACACATACACACATGCACACGCATGCACACGCATACACATATGCATAGACACACACATTATACACACTCGCACATGCGTTTACACACTGGCACGCACACATGGACCCATGACCACACACCCATACAAGCACAGGTGTACTCTTACCACACACACCATTATCATAATGGCACAGCCAATCTTAGGTGGTACACAAGGTCTTACCAGCACGTTGGGTTAATGGGAATGTCCGACATCTGGTAAGTCGTAGCCACGAGCCCTCTTCTTGAATTCTCTCATCTAAGTCATTAATTCATTCAACCGTTAGCTTTAAATCATGCGCTCTCAAAACTTAGCAAAATTTGTGTAGTGTATATGTACTAGTCTGCACGCAGTGTCACCTCCTTGATGAAACTGAAACTGAGGTAAAATGCCGTTAGCACTGGGCAGTCACACAGCAGATGGACGAGAACAAATGCAAGGTAGACTTTGCGAGTTCTTCGAACTTCAAGCGTTACATGTAAACTACGATAACAATGTCATTGCTCCTTTTAGCGAGACAGGTTTTCGATTTTCGTTTGGGGATTAAAAAAAAAACTTTGTGTGCTGAATTTACGACAATCGAATCGTAGAACGGATTACACTGAAAGTAAATTCTTCACTGGCACTTTGTGGTAAAACCTGTTTAGCTGCGTGTATAAGAGTGACTCAAGTCGTTCAATGAAATCCAATTGACCTCCCAGAACCTTCCGTTTAGCGCAAATCTATAATCGTACACACACACACACACACACACACACACACACACACACACACACACACACACACACACACACGCTCACACAAAAAGAGTGTGCGTGTGCTCGATCTTACGCCCACACACATGCACAAGCTGTTTTTACTAAGCTGTTTAAGCGAGACAGACTGATTAATTGATTGATTGATTAACAATCTTTATTCTCAAGGGTAACCGATCGATAAGATGTTTCTTTTTCATTTAGCCATCGTCCCCTCAGGGACTAAAGATATCAACAAACAAAATACAAAGAGAGAGAGAGAGAGGGAGAGAGAGGAGAGAGAGAGAGAGAGAGAGAGAGAGAGAGAGAGAGAGAGAGAGAGAGAGAGAGAGAGAGAGAGAGAGAGAGAGAGATTTGTGTTTAAACTTATATTTTTCTGTTGTAGCCTTGCCTGCATCAATGGTATAGCAGTCCATTTCAATGAGGACAAAGAGACACAGAAAATGTCCACGCAGTTGGAATAAAGAGGCGTTTCATTAGGATGAGTTTCAAACCAAAGAGTCACTTACCCTCTCCCTTCAGAAATGAAAAGTAGCTGAAAGAGTTACGTTTACTGTACTTAACCAAGTTAACCCAGCTTTGACTTTGCACCAGTCACGGGCCTCTGAAAGTGGTATGATGACTTCTTGTAAGACACATACAGGGGAAAGGACACCAAGCAAATGGCAGAAGAAAGCCTGCAGATGTCAGCTTGGTGTGCTTTCCCCGGCAATACAAGATCTGGTGTCTGATGCTCCTGCTGATCCTGAAGCTCCTCTGGCCTCGATTGATGTACAATATGCTTCAGCCCAGTGGAATCAATGAAGGCCAACATCAACGAGTACACACGGAAATGGTTTGGTATGGTATCCCATCTAGTCTTGCATGGGAGATGTAGCGATCTAACATTACAAGGCAAAGCTGAAACTACCCTTGAAATCTGTTCGGAAGTGTAAAGCTGATAAAGCAAAGTTACTAGACATGCTTGACGTGGAGGACAAGATTGTAAGATCAGCTCAGCCCAAGCCAAACAGCATAATAAAATGAAAGATGAAATAGGTCTTGCAAAGGAAAACATCAAGATCAGAGAAATAACAGAACCCACTGAAACCAACAGACATGGGCTAAGGTCAAAACAAAACGAAGTTGAAGGCAAAGGGAAAAAAAAAGAGAGAGACATGGTAATACAAGGAATTCAAGACAGAAACAGGATGCCAAGAGAATCCAAAAAGCAATCTGGTAAGGTCAACAGCGGCAAAGTACTACATGAGGACACATTCTTTAGGGATGTTGAGCTGGAATTAAATGTAGCACTGGGCGCCTCTAAACATCAGCTTAATCTTCATGTTTTTTTTTTTACATAATAGTAATACGTATTGAAACAACCATTTTAGTTTTATGTCTGTCTGTTTGTTTGTTACCTCATATTCTTCTAGTGCTCCAGTCCCCAGACCTATCCCATCCCATCCCTCGCCATCCATGCTATTTTCAGTGCTTGGCTACACCCAGGATTGAACCATCAAGCTCTGACCTTGCGGTGCACAGGAACCGATTTATCAAGTCATCAGGAGGCAACCCTATAGAAGAGAAACTGCATTTCTACCCAGTCTCTTTGGTGCTGTGTAGTGATGTTTCTTGTGATCATGCGTATGCAAAACACTACCTGCTAAACTCGGGTGCTGTGCAGTGATGTCTCTCGTGATCATGCGTATGCAAAACACTACCTGCTAAAACTCCCAACTGACAACAATAAGTGCATCGTGGAGCCAGTGTCAAGGATTGTTTCCCTATAGAGGGCGCCACCACGTCCATCTCATGACAGTCCTTTCAGTCTGCGGATGACGAGTTTGACCAGTTCAAATGTTCCGGGAACAAACAAACAAAAAAATCAGAGTTAAAATAATGCCTGTTTTTCCATCACAAATGTAGTTACCTTTCCTCAGTTTATGGGTCAAGCAAATAGATCCAGTGAGTCGTGGAATCGATTTGAAGCCCACGCCAAGAGAACGAACGGTTTCTTGATCCTGGCGCAGGTTTCATATCAATCTGTGGCATGTTCTCTCGCTGGTTGAACCATTAAGCTGACAGAAGGGGCAAAGTTGTTCTGGGTGTGCCCACCAGCGGCATCGGTCGTGTGAACCGCAGGCCAACGTCTATCTGTCCTATGAAGCACACGCCAACGTCTATCTGTCCTATGAACCACAGGCCAACGTCTATCTGTCCTATATGAAGCACACGCCAACGTCTATCTGTCCTATGAACCACAGGTCAACGTCTATCTCTGTCCTATGAACCACAGGCCAACGTCTATCTATCTGTCCTATGAACCGCAGGCCAACGTCTATCTGTCCTATGAACCACAGGTCAACGTCTATCTGTCCTATGAACCACAGGCCAACGTCTATCTGTCCTATGAACACACAGCCAACGTCTATCTGTCCTATGAAGCACACGCCAACGTCTATCTGTCCTATGAACCACAGGTCAACGTCTATCTGTCCTATGAACCACAGCCAAACGTCTATCTGTCCTATGAAGCACACGCCAACGTCTATCTGTCCTATGAACCACAGGCCAACGTCTATCTGTCCTATGAACCACAGGCCAACGTCTATCTGTCCTATGAAGCACACGCCAACGTCTATCTGTCCTATGAACCACAGGTCAACGTCTATCTGTCCTATGAACCACAGGCCAACGTCTATCTGTCCTATGAACCACACTCCAACGTCTATCTGTCCTATGAACCACAGGCCAACGTCTATCTGTCCTATGAACCACAGGCCAACGTCTATCTGTCCTATGAAGCACACGCCAACGTCTATCTGTCCTATGAACCACAGGTCAACGTCTATCTGTCCTATGAACCACAGGCCAACGTCTATCTGTCCTATGAAGCACACTCCAACGTCTATCTGTCCTATGAAGCACACGCCAACGTCTATCTGTCCTATGAACCACACGCCAACGTCTATCTGTCCTATGAACCACAGGCCAACGTCTATCTGTCCTATGAACCACAGGCCAACGTCTGTCTGTCCTATGAACCACAGGCCAACGTCTATCTGTCCTATGAACCACACGCCAACGTCTATCTGTCCTATGAACCACAGGCCAACGTCTATCTATCTGTCCTATGAACCACAGGCCAACGTCTATCTGTCCTATGAACCACAGGCCAACGTCTGTCTGTCCTATGAACCACAGGCCAACGTCTATCTATCTGTCCTATGAACCACAGGCCAAACGTCTGTCTGTCCTATGAACCACAGGCCAACGTCAGTTTCTCAAAACAGGATTGGAAGTCTTTTAAAAGTCGCAAACTGCTTCTGACACATAAGTATGACGAGAATAAGTTGTCAAAATGTCGCCCTAAGTGTGAACGTGTGCCTCAATGCCTCTGTAATGAGGTGCGTGCATACAGTGTGAAGAGTGGGAGGGGACTTTCCAGGGGTGGGTTAAAATCTATTAAGAACAGGAAGAGTTTTTGGAGAATTAAAAAGGGGGGGGGGGGGGGGGTGTGAGAGGAGAGGCAGGGAGGGAGGAGGGCTTGAAGCATGTTGACAGTCGTGGGAAGGGTAGAAGACGAAAAAAAGGGAAGGGGAGGGGGGGGGGGGGGGGGGGGGTGGGGAGGCGTTGTCAGTGTGTATGGAGAGGATTTAAGAACGGCTGGGGTTGGGGATAGGAGAAGGGAAAGCGGGCTGCATAGTAACAGAACCAAGCTGGTAGCGACGAAAGTTACTGCGTCACTTCTGTGCATGGTAGTTTTGTTCTGTTCTGTGTACTTGATGCATGTTCAATGGAAAGGCCATATAGCACCAGGCGGTTCTAGAACAACACTGAGCCTTTCCGGAATCCACACGTGAAGTCGAAATTCTGAAACACCAGGGCATTTCTAGAATCGCTCCAGAGTACTCACACACACACACGCACACGCACATGTGTGTGTGTGTGTGTGTGTGTGTGTGTGTGTGTGTGTGTGATTTCAGAAATTATCCAAGGTTTCTGTCAAAGTAAAGAACCTTCTTCCCAAGACTGATAAAAGCTTCCCCCTCCATTGTTTGAAGCCTCCCTTTGTGATTCCAGAGCAGCGTTGTTTTGACCGCATACAAGGATGCAAAAGCAGGGGCACTTATACTTACCTGCCAGGTCCTTCATCGGGAAGGCTTTAAAGGATCCTCTGATTTCCCACTGTCCATCCCCATGCGGTAAGAACAGTGCGGTCCCCGAAAAAGCCTACTCCTTCACTGTGGTAGACCAACAATGAACAGCTCTTGTGCCCCGCCTAAAAAAAAACATGAGCAGACACTGCAATGTCCGCATACACGTTTGATTCTGGAGATAGGTTTCCTACCGTCTGAATACACCGCGGGGAAGGAGGTTGAGTTGAGAGTGTTCTTTCTCCAGTACAGGCTGAAGCACTGTGCTGTACAGCCTCACCTGCCCAAGGCTTGTGACGGTAGGAGCGCCCAGTTCCTCAACAAGTCCAGTCATGACACCCCCCGCAGCTTGAACAGAAACAAAGAAAAACAAACAAAACGAAAAGAAAAAGAGAAACAGTGAAAGAAAGAAAAAACGAAAGAAAGGAAGAAAGAAAAAAAAAAGAAAGAACTTTTTTTAAAAAAAACGCAATTTTTTTTTAAGTTACAGCAAAACTGCGAAAGCTGAGGGTTCGTGCCATATTTTGATTACAATGAAGATCGAATGCGAATGTGCACTTTGTCAAGCAAAAAGTATACGTAGCACTATAACTCGCTGAAAAATTTATGACTGCAAATAAATCAGAAAAAAAGTGCGCACGGTAATAGTAGAGTCACAAGCAAGGATCATATACGGCATCTTTTTGCATTTATTTTTCTTTAAGGACAATTGAATGTCTTTATAAATTCTATGGCAGCGTGCTACTTGGCTGGTATTTTCATCTGTAAGCCACGAAACAACTTTTTAAATGTTCCCCGAAATCTAGAACTAAGTATGAGATAAGCAAAGAAGTTAGCTGATGCGTTCACAAACAAAGCAGGTGAATAACTGACTGATATGTTACAACAAAGCTATTGTGGTATTTCTTGAAGAGGTAGAATTCTGGGACAATGGATTGCGTTACAGCACCAACGGTTTCAAGTGAGAGAACCCACAGCATACAAAACACAGAGAAACAGCAACATTCTGGTTATTCTAGTATCCCCTGAAACACCATTCTCTAGTTTACTCTTCGTCATTTGCAACCGTTGATGAGATGCTTGCCACAGATTGATGATGGTGATAATGCAGAAAACTGTAACGAGGACAATGAAGACGGGCTTCGTGACGAGAAGGGATAAAAACATCAGTCGTGTGTTGCAAGGTGACTGTCCACAGCAAACCAGGCTGTTTCACTGATGTAAGCGACGCTGCGATTGGTTGAAGGATCCACTCTCCACTGCACAGTGTGGCAAATAACACAGTGATGACAATTCCGACAGGAGAGACGTAAGACAGGAGTATGGCGGTCACCATTGGCCTGTAAATGACAAATCTCAATGCATTTACGTCTTTTTTTATAACTTACTGTACACTTTTTGTACAGGATTTATTGTTTTAACAAATCCATAAATGAGTGACTGCATGCATATTATTAAGGTTTTTTTTCTAAATCAGATATTAAACCACACAGTCGCAAACACGCACTCATGCACAGACATACAGAGAGAGAGAGAGAGAGAGAGAGAGAGAGAGAGAGAGAGAGCGCACTCAAACGACTAGGAGAAAACAGTGATATGAGATTATCAATGAATTTGTAAGTAACACTTTAGTCTCTACCAACCCTTTGTGACTGGAACACCCTTCGTGACACACTGAGCAGCATCCAAACGCCCATTTTTAGTTACAATTCCATAAATCACGTTGACATCAGGCAGCCCCCACACGTGACTTCAGAGCTTTTCCGTTCATGGCGCTTGGTTTGAACAGGTGAGCGAAAGTAGTCTTTTACTCAATAAATCTATACGGCAAACTTTTTTTTTTTTCAAAATGAAACTCTAACTGCAGTTACGTGACATACAGGTCTATTTGCAGCAAAATGTTTTTAACTTTGAGACCAGGCCTTTAAAAAGAGGAAGGGAAATTTACAACAACTCTTCAACACCAAACCGAATGATTACTTTAACAAAGAATGATACAGATCGCAGAGAACCATGCACATCTCCTTACGAGTTGACGCATCCTATATTGAAATCATTTCCTTTGTAGTTGAATTCAGACTGTATAAGCACTGGCCATTCACACGGCAGATGGCAGATACAACAGTTGAACAAATGCAAGGTGTAATTGGCGAGTGCTTCTTATTTCAACCTTTAATGTGATTTATAAACCCCAAATTCCTGTCCCTTAGAACGATATTTTCAAATTTCGTTCTAGATCAAATTTGTGAACTGTTGGATGACAGAAAAAACCTACCAGCCTCTCAAGAAAGACCCCACCAACAGATATGCCACCAAGCTCAAGGATCTGCTCAAACGTCTCAAGGAGGCGGGTGGACTTTCCCCTTGACCTTTACAGAAAACTGTACCCATCAACCGCTGATGTCCCCAAGTTCTATGCCCTTCCTAAGGTGCACAAGAAAGATTTCCCTCTCCATCCCATAGTCGCTTCCAGAGGTTCCCTCATGTATGAGGTGGCGAGATTTGTGGCAGGCATCCTGTCTCCTTTGGCTGGCACGACGGAACATGACATTACCAACAGTGCGGACTTGGTTCAGAAACTGGCAGACTGCACCCTTTCTCCTGAGAGTGCCTGGTATCATATGATGTTTCGACATTGTTCACCAGCATCCCCAGCGAAGAAAGCATCCACATCATCAAAGCAAGACTCCAGGCTGACGACACTCTGCCCCAGCGTACTACGCTTTCCGTAGACAACATCTGTGAACTCCTGGCTTGCTGTCTCAACACCGCTTACTTCACGTTCCAAGGCAACTTCTACCAGCAGACCGCAGGAGCGGCCATAGGCTCTCCAGTCAGCCACATTGTAGCCAACCTCTTCATGGAGGACTTCGAGGAGAAGGCCCTGGCGTCTTACCATTCTCCTCCACGCTATTGGGGCCACTACGTGGATGACACTATGACCATCCTCAAGAGGGAGCTGGTGGAAGACTTCACTAACCATTTCAACAGTCAACACCCTGCTGTCAAATTCACTCATGAGGTGGAGGAGAACAACTGGATTGCCATGCTAGACACACTCATTACACGACAGAGAGGACAGCCTCTCCTTCAGAGTGTACCGCAAACCTACCCACACCGACCAGTACCTACAGTTCGAAAACCACCAGCCGCTGGAACACAAACTCAGAGTGATACGCATCCTCACCCATCGGGCCAACACCGTCTGCTCTACTCAGGATGCCAAAGACCAGGAAATGGAACCCTCAAACTGGTTCTCACCATATCGGGCTATGAGAAGTGGGGAACATCCCAGCTAGCAAGAAGATCACCGCATCCTACCACCAAACAAGACCAAACCAGGCGTAAAGGACATGTCACCATCCCCTATGTCCATGGTGTGACTGAAGCCTTGAGCCGGAAGATCAGGAAAACCGGCGTCTCCATACATACCAAACCTATCAACATCATCCACAGCCAGCTGGTCGCCCCCAAGGACAAAACTGACAAACTGGACAAGTCTGGAGTGATCTACCGAACAGACTGTCGTGACTGTGAAGTGAAGAGAACTATGTCGGGGAACTGAGAAAAACTTTCGAAAACGCTTGACAGAACACAAAAGGAATCATCACCAGTAGGCGCCCACCTACACGCCCAGCAACATCAGTTCGATTATGACAACATCAGCGTTCTCGACCGTGACAATAGATGGTTTCAGCGTGGGGTGAAGGAGGCTATCCATATTGCCGCCAACAACCCCACACTCAACCGGGACCGGGGAAGACACACCTTGCCAGCAACACCCTCATTGTTCAGTCACATGACCAGGGTTCGACCCGTGGTCGTGTGCACTGAACGCCAGTTCACCCAGTAGCCACACCACCGCTGAAGAAGAAGGACGCAGGTCCGTCGAAAGCTCCAAGTAAGTGCTATTCCTAGCTGAGTGACCTGTTTAAATCCGGTAGTCATAACTGTGAATTACATCGGCGAAAATTACGTTGACCTTCTAGAATTATCATAGAGACTGGAACAGAACCCTTATAATAATGATTATTTATAGCGCTTGATCTTGCATAAGCCCTAAGCGCTTACAAATACAGAAAAAAAGGAAACAAGAACATAAATGAAACCAAGAAGAAGATAAATGATATAAGTACCATGCACCTACAAACAAGAGTGCATATTCATACACACACACACACACACACACACACACACACACACACACACACACACACACACACACACACACACCACACTGCCTTACAAAAACGCACTCAACAGCATGCGCGTGCATGCACACACACACACACACACACACACACACACACACACACACACACACACACATGCACGCGTGCGCGCATACACACACACACACGCGCGCGCGCTCGCGCGCACACTCACACACACACACACACACACACGCGCGCGCGCGCGCGCGCGCGCACGCACGCACGCAAGCACACGCACACACAAGTCGCAGAATTAATTTAATGGTAAAGGGAGGGAAGAAAGAAATGCTGTTGACAGGTGAAGAGGCTTGTTTTAAGAGATGCCTTGAAGGAAGACAGAGTTTCAATAGCGCTTACTAGTACAGCTAACATCATTAGCCAATGACCTGGTCAGCTCATCCCAACGACATCATATTAACAAAGTTTCATCGTCACAGACATTCCAGAGTTCTATATTTAGTCCAAAACAATTGTCATACTACCGTCGTTAGTTACTGTCTACACTGCTTCCACCTTTTCCCACCACTGTGTTTGAAAGCTTTACCTGTAGGTCAGCATTCTCCTGGCCTTGAGTGGAAAGACCACAGACAGACAGCGGTCCACGCTCATGATCACAATGAGAGCGCCAGAGGTCACACTGGACCAATACGTCAGCGGTAAAAGTTTAGAACGTAGAAGAGTGGCCCAGTTTCTGATAAGAATCGTGTCTGTGAAGAAACACTCCGTGGGAAGGTAGAGTATGAAGGACAGGAGGTAGCTGAGGTCAGCCACGGCCAGCCAGAAGAGGAGCAGGTTAACCCTGTCTGACAGACCTTGCTGGAGACATGACGCAACGTATCCATTTATCATGACGAGAGAAAGGTGTATTACCCATGAAGTAACTGCATCTCTCTCTCTCTCTCTCTCTCTCTCTCTCTCTCTCTCTCTCCTCTCTCTCTCTCTCTCTCTCTCTCTCTCTCTTTTCGATTATCAAGATCACAGAGCATAGCATAAGCTTTCTTGGGTAATCTGTCATTTGACATCTGCAGTATTTTAAACCAGTACAGATACATTGCACAACAAAATTAATAGTGGCAGGATACCTGTTCAACTCATTATAAACCAAATCGTTAGGAGTACTAAGACTAATACCTAAATACTTCTTCAGGGCATATAAATGCACTTTTTGACAATGCTGAGCTGCTTTTACCAAAACTCCATATCTCACATCCATACTGCATGATAGGAAACACTTGATGATCTGAGCTAATAGCACATGCAAAGAATCACTATTGAATAAACGTAGACGTTGCAAAATACACGAAAGAGTTTTCTTAGCTTTGCCAGCTAAATCGCGACAGGCTGTGTTGAAACTCAGTTTTGTCGTAAAAGAAATACCTAAACACTTGTAGGCATTAACAACAGGCATGACTTGTTCATCGAAAAAACACCTTCTCTCTCGCGCCTAGATAACTCCCTTTTCGAAAAACAGCAATATTTCTTTTACCCAAAATTAACTGTCAAATCTAGTGCTGCGGCTGATCTTTGTCAACTGTTTAAACTGATTTTGTAATTCTGCTGTTGATTCTGAAAGCAATACAACATCATCGGCTAATGGTAAAATGAATAACTCAAATGCGTCGAGCGAAAGTGTTACCCCATGTCTACCAGTTCTAATTACATCTAGCGCTAATTCGTTAATAAACAAAGAAAATAGAACTGGACTGCATGTATCCCCCTGCTTAACCCCCCAAAAAAACAATAGATAGGCTGAGTAAGTTTAGCCCCACATCTAACACGTGCTTTTACACTTAAATACATGCTGCGAACACAACGCAATAGCTTACCCTTAATACCGTTCTTCACTAAAGTAGGCCGAAGCAGATTTCTATTTACAGTATCAAAACATTTCTAGAAATCAATAAAAGCAACATAAAGGTTAACGGTTTCGGGTTTTATTTAATTGCTTCTGTCTGTACACATGCTAGTACAGTGAATAAGTGACCAACCGTGGAATAACCTGTTTTAAATCCTGCCTGGCACTCACCTGTGAAGTAATTTTCTTCAACACTTCTTACTTATGTTGTCCATTCTACAGTAGCATAAGAGAAAAGTTCTTCGCTGAAAAGTTCTTTCATAATACAAATGGTTTTCGTTTATCTCTCTTGTTGGCCTCAACGAACAGTAATGCAGTCAGAAAATTAGCACTTTATATCTATCAAGCATTTAAAGCGCGGCAGATTGCTTTAACTTGAATGTAGCCTATATTTACGTATGTGTATGTAACGATGTTTATATGTATTTGCTTTTGTATCCCTCTTCCAAAGAGAGCCTTGGCCTTATGGAGTAAAGATTTCATCTCTCTCTCTCTCTCTCTCTCTCTCTCTCTCTCTCTCTCTCTGTGCAGTAGTGTGTAAATGGTTATTCTATGATATCAAGTGCTATGTGTGAATCTTTCTGATAACTAATTATTTTACATATGTTTTATTCAGTAGAGTTTTTCCACTTAATGACTCGCGCACTAACCACTGAGCCACAGGGACACCCTGATATTTGTAGGAAATTTAAGCCTTATGAAGTTCACTTTTTGTTCCTCCTTGACCAGATCCAGCTTGAACACCTCTCTGCTGCTTCTGCCATTGCTTTCAGGGCTCTGGTTTTTTTTCCTCCCTGCAACTGAGAGCTGTTTCATGAGGCTGTATGCAGACGTTCCTACAAACCCCCTAGCTCCAATTTCTGCAGTGAGGACTTTGACCTGATAGCCTTCTCTCCTCAGGCTGTTTGCCATCAGCATACTTTTCAGTCTTGTAGATTTGAGCTGCCTCCATTCTGTTCTCATATGGCACCGTGAGCTCGATCATGATCAGCTGCTTGGTTGACTGAGAGTGGACTACTATGTCTGGTCTCATGCCACTCTTGCTGATGATCTCTGGGGTGACTCTTCCATTCTGGGAGGTCTGCAGTGCACTCCCAGTCATCTGCCCCGTCCAGCAGACTCTGCCTGCATGTTCCGAGTGGCACTGTTGTTCTTGGCCATGATTCGCTGCCTCCTGCCGTGAAGAATGTTGCCGGTGCTTTTGGAGTCCTGATTTTCCCTTTTGTGGTGTTGGATACTAGCCCAGACTACTTGTACAATCTCTTTGAGCACTTGGTTGTGCCTCCATGTGTACCTTCCTTGAGCCAGGGCTACTTTACATGAGCTAAGGACATGCTCCACTGTTTGTTTTCCATGGCAGAGGGGGCATGAAGGATCGTCTGTTTTTTCCCCCACTTCACCAGGTTTGCATTTGAGAGGAAGGTCATATGCAGATCTGAGAATGAAGCTGATCCTGAGAGGGGCCATGTGCCAAATGTCATTCCAAGTGAGACTTCTTTGGAGTGCATTCTCCCACGTTGTCCATTGCCCTTGCTGGCTCTGCTGGACTGCTTTTTGGAGTCTTTTTGGTCTTCTTCTTTTCTCATCTCCTGAATCATCATGTCTCTTTTGGCTTTTCCTTTGGCCTTTGACCACCATTCAGTTTTGGTCATTCCCAGTCCTTTGTCTGTTGGTCTGTGTGTGTCCTGTTATTTCTCTGATCTTGAGACTTTCTTTTGCAGAATCCATCGCCTCTTGAACTTTCCATTTTCTGCCTGTCTTCAGCTGGGGCTTGATTGCTTCTACCACCTTGTCTCCTGAGTCCTCCAGCATGCTTTGAAGTCTGATCTTCCCTGCTTTGTATTCCTCCAGGATGGATTTCAGTGGTAGTTTCAGCTTTGCCTGGCGACAGTACAGCGCTATGTCAGTCAGACAGGGTGGGACACCAAGCCCATTTCCTTGTGAACTTGTTTATTTTGGATTCCATTGCCTCACTATGCTGGTGCAGATGTCGTATATCATCAGAGGCCATAGGAGCTTTGGTATCAGCATGAACTGCAGACACCAGACCTTGTATTTGCCAGGGAGCCCACACTGGTCAATGGTCTCCAAGCCTTCTTCCGACATCTGTTTGGTTTCTTTTGCTCTTTGTGTGTCTTTCAGCGTATCATCATACCATCTTCCAAGGCTCTTGACTGGCTCTTCTGAAACTGTTGGAATGGCCTGGTTGGCAACACTGAAGACCACAGATTCAGCCACTTTTTCCTTTCTCAGTGAGAGACTCCGTAATTTCTTTGGCTTGAACTTCATTCTGGATGAGGCAACTATGTCATCCAGCCTCTCCAGCACATGACGTGTCTCGTCTTCTCTGGATGAAATCACTGTAGTGTCATCCATGAAGGCCTTGAGAGGGGGCATCTTGTATCCACCAAGGTCTGTTTGTCTTGCGTTGCTTGTTGCTGCTTTCAAGATTACTTCCATTGCTAACACGAACAGTGTTGGGGAAATTGCACAGCCCATTGCAATGCCCACTTCCAAGTTGATCCAATGTTGTGTACTCCTTGGTAGAGAAGCGCATTGAGAAGCCATTGAAGTACTTCTTGAGCATGTCGCGGATGTTCTTTGGCACATGTACATCTCAAGAGCCAACTGTATCATCTCATGGGGTACAGATCCATATGCGTTTGCCAGATCAAGCCACACTACGTCCAGGTCTCTCTTTTTTTCCGTTTTTGCTCTTTGGATTGCGTCCCAGATCATTGTGGCGTGTTCTACACAGCCAGCCACGCCTGGGATGCCACCTTTCTGGACTGACACATCCAAGTACTTGTTTTCCATGAGGTACTGGTCAGCCTTGCTGCCATGACAGAGAAGAAGATTTTCCCTTCAACGTTCAGTAGTGATATGGCCCTGAACTGGCTGATGTCACTTGAGTTTGCTCTTTGGGGAAACGCTACAGATTATATGCCGCTTAAATAATGCTTGCCTTGTTCGGAAGAGCATGTAGGCTAATACGAAATTTCCAAAGAGAAACTGAGTATAAACAGGATAGTCTGGAATAATAAAGCAGTACGGTGTGTTTATTGATTTATAAACTCTGAAGAATCTCGTAAAATGTTGGAGTCGGCCGTAAGTTTAATCGATTATGAGACTGGTAAAGGTTTGTGTACTTTTCTATAATTGTAGTTTACGAAAAGAAGGGCTGGTAACACATACTCATGTTCACACTGGCCTCTAATGTTGTTGATTTATTTTATTCCCAAGTTCAACTCGCTGCTCAGCACGGTGCAGAACTTTGAGGACTAGATGACACAGCCTGCGGCTGCAAACTCATGCACTTCTTTTGCTTGAAAAGAAATAAAGAAAGAAAAGGGGGGGGGGGGGGGGGGGGGGGGGGGGGGGGGGGGGGGGGGGGGTGGGGGGGACTCAATGATGAATAGCGAAGACTCAATGATTCTGTGCATGAGGAAACCATTGGATATCCTGTTTTCATAATTGTACTGTATTTGTTATTAGTTTAAAACACACACACACACGTACACACACACACACACACACACACACACACACACACACACACACACACACACACACACACACACACACACACACACCAGAGAGAGAGGTTGGGGGAGGGGAGCGAGAGAGGTTACCACAAAAAGAGCATGAACAATGCCACACGATCTCGATCCAAGAGCCAGAAGAATTCGGATTTCAAAGGTGTATTGTAAATTACACTTGTATGGATTGGGTTATGCGTGATTAAAACAAAGCACTCTAATGACAAATTACTTTCTACAATTAATTATATGCCGATGGTAGAAATGGGACCTCCATGTTGAAACAGCAATGGATTTGCCATATATTGGACATTTTGTCCTGAATACGATGTCAATCAAACAATCGAATTTATTACGACAAA
>JADBJO010005699.1:57500-75000 GCA_016801955.1 Conus betulinus | reverse complement strand
CCTTGAAATAAATCAATTTATGTCAATGTCGTAAAGAATCTAAAAATTACATTATGATACTTATCAACACGGCAGTCGTCAAATTATGTCATGAAGAGTGTACAAATTGGAGCAGCAGTCAGGGAGTTAAGAGTCTGGTATCAAACATCTTCACCATTCAAAATCCAAGTCATTGGCTGACAGTTATTTTGTCATGTGATGTCTGCCATCATAATGATCAGAGACAATACAACTTTGTTTCGATATAGGCTGTTTTGATGTTGATTTGAGAAGAGGAAAAGGGTTCTCATGATAAAAACTTGTAAAGAGTTTGTTTCGTAATGCCCTCCTGTACAAAAATTTCTCTTAGTCAATTTCTACTATTCTGTAACAAAAGAAGAAGAATTGAGGGAAAGAAGCAAAGTCTATTGATGGAAAGAGGAGCAACTTGGAAAGATCATTCTGCCAGTAATATTTTTCTTCCTGTAAGGGCTTGTAGATAGAAGAATTTGTTTCTGTCAAAAAGATAAAGGTCATCAAAGCTGAAGATTTTTTTAGTTGCTATCTTGGATACAGGTTCCCTGGCAGCTTAAATTAAGAGGATAAAAAAAAATGCAAAGACATGAGATAAACTTTGTTATGCAGTTTAATCTTTAGCAGCAGGCATCATGCATTACTGACACTGTGACAGTTAGTACTTTCACATTGGACATTGTGTGTGTAGACTATTTATGACAGTGTGTGTGTGTGTGTGTGTGTGTGTGTGTGTGTGTGTGTGTGTGTGTGTGTGTGCGCGCACATGGACTAGCGTGCCCACATGTGTGTGTGTGTGTGTGTGTGCTTTATGACTGTGTCTGTGTGTGTGTGTGTCTGTGTGTGTGTGTTTTATGAAAATCTGTCATTGTATGTATGTGTGATTATACATGTGCATATGTGTTTGTGCAGGCTTTTGTTTATATCTATGTTAGAAGAAAGCATAAATTTCCAAGGGTACAGATTAAGTTGAAATGAGCATGTTTTATAAATGCCGACAGCTTTGCTTACTTCATCATGGACTCTTTCAGACTAGTGTGAATTGCAAGCTTTCAACTACCAATTTCAAGGTAGTGTACTTTGATGGTACAAGATAATGCAGAGAAACTTGAGGCCGAAGTGTCTTCGACTAAGCATTTGTGTTTTGTTTGTGACTTGAGGCATTGACAGTTTGGAGGTGGGTGGAGGGGGATTGAGTCTGTTGACAGATGGAATTAATGGAATTTTAATCAAACCACATGTACCGCCACAGCCAGTTATCAGTGCATGAGGAGACATGGTCTTGAGGAAACAATGCAGGAATCTAGTATGTGTTCTAGCTTTTCACGATCATTTTTAGTCCAAATGATCTTTACATTTTTTGTTTGAGTTTCAAAGAAGACTGTAAGTGATACTGATGCATTAATGAGTGTAATGTGCGCACGTGTGTATGTGTGTATCTGCATGTGTGTGTGTACATTGATTTTGTATGCATGCTGTATAGTGTGCTTGTGTATCTGTGAGGCAATATGTCGGTATACGTATTTGTCAGTGAATGTTTATGCTGTGTGTGAGTGTGTGTGTGTGTGTGTGTGTGTGTGTGTGTGTGTGTGTGTGTGTGTGTGACAATGTTTCACTGTAGCCTATCTGTGTCAGTAAGTGAGTTTAAATGTGTGTGTATAACACTGTGAGTGTGTGTGTGAGAGAGAGAGAGAGAGAGAGAGAGAGAGAGAGAGAACATCACTTAAACTTGTGTCATTGTCATGTTTGTAAAGTAGAAAATTTGATTTGCTTAGTTACATTAAAAATTTTGTTGAACTCCTTTTTTTTTTTTTTTTTTTTTTGTTTGTTGAGCTCTGTTGACTGTTTTCCATACTGCCAATCTCCTTACAAATGGCCTCGCCAGTCTTCATCTTTGGTAGCATTTTTCTTACTGCTGATAGCAAGATCCAGTGTATGCAGACTGTTTAGATAATTGATTCTTGGAGAAGAAAAAAAAAAGGAAAAAATCTCACAAATAAACTATGTCATCAAAAAAAGTTGTTTAAAAAGGCATTTTAGAAATCTTTTTTTTTTCAAATGCAGGGAATTGGTGTCAAAAAGATGTATTTGTATGTGGGTTGGTGGCTGTGTGTGTGTGTGTGTGTGTGTGTGTGTGTGTGTGTGTGTGTGTGTGCATGTGTGTGTGTGTGTGTGTGTGTGTGTGTGTGTGTTTGGATAGGACATTTAATTCAGTGACAAGATACAAAAATCAGCGCTGAATTATGTTGCAGATTATTGATTACCATTTCACTGACTTGCTGTAAAGCAGTCAGACTCACAGTATGCAGGTGTGGTTGAAATTTTCTTTTTTTTTTCAATACCAAATTTCAGTCAAACAAGTACTGAGAAGAGAAATTACAGGTGTGCCAGAAGAAGACAGTGCATAGAGATTTTACCACATAAGTGACACGCCTGTAGGACACAAAAAATACATACACACAGTATTCACTGTAACTCACAACAATACGGATTCATATCAGTGAATGAAAGTGGTTGAAATGTTTTCGCTTATTCATCCTCTCAAGTTGATGTGCTGGTACATCACAAGTGAAATGAGTGTGTGAGTTAGGCCGTTGTGTTGCTGTGTGTGTGAATCACTGAATCACTGACTGGGTGTCTGGCAGGGGAGGATGAGCCCACTAAAGAGATGGACAGGCTGTGGGAAGAAGAGGAGGTGTCTCGGATTGTCAGTCAAGAGGCTGCTGTCGCTATCAAAATCAAAGCTGAAAGGTCGGTGCAGAGGAGGTGTCACTGTGTGGGAGTTACTAGTGTGTTCGTGGGTGTGTGTCCTGTGAATGTGTGTGTGTGTGTGTGTGTGTGCATATGCATGTGTGTATGTGTGTGTGTGCATGTGTGCGTTTGTGTGTGTCTTCTCTGTGTGTCTGTGAGTGTGCGCGTGTGCATTTATGTGTGTGTGTGTGTTTGCGCGTGCTTGTGTCATTGTGTGTGATTGTCTATATCGCTGTCTGTGTCTGTGTGTGTGTCACTGTGTGAGTGTGTGTATGTGTGTGTGAGTATGCATGCAAATGTAGGGTGCCCTGTGACTTTAATAACATGATTATGATTTGTAATGTATCGTTATGTTGTAATGGATGATTTTCTTTATATATATAATGCTACTAATGTGTGTTTGCGTGCATGTGTGAGGTTTTTTTGCGTGTATGTATGCATGCATGCTTATTTGTGCATGTGCTTTGTGTGTGTGAGAGAGAGAAAGAGAGTGCTGCACCTGTGTTGTATTGGTGAGTGTGTGGCTGAATTTGAAATGGCCTGGTTAATTTTTACTATGTATCATCATATTGTCTGTTGTCTCCTTTCCAGTGAAGCGTGCACATTTTCTCACAGATTTGTATCCTTGATTTTGAAAGAAATATATCATTTCAAGGGAGCTTTTTTTTTTTTTTTCAGATTTTTTATTTGCAGTCATTTTATCCAATCTCTTCCCAGCATTTTGTAGAATATGCTTTAGCTTTAAAATGCGACTACTATCGTTTCTTTTGAGCCACTAATGAACGTTACCATGTTTAGAATCCTGAATTGTTTTAGATGTTGGTTGTGTATAAGTAAATTGTTACAAACATTTTCAAATTTTCAGTGGAAGAGCCAGAGCATTGTCAAAATGTTAAAATGATTTGGGGCAGCAGCTGCTCGGTTTCCCCACTTAGGGCAGTTCTGCTGTCTGTTGCTGTGTGTTTGGTTTATGGTATGTGTTTTGTATTCCAGAATGTGATTTCTAGTATATTCCTCGTGGTATTACAGCAGATGACAGACAAGCCTCCTGGTTACCAGTCATCTATGTTTAGAGCGTTGCGCTTAAATGACAGTTTCCCAGTATGTGAAATATATTGCTTGGTAACTGATTGAAAACCTGTGTCTTGTTTGTTTGTGTTTTAAATAAAATCTTCATGTTATCAGTTATACTTCAATGTTTTAAGGTGAGTTTTGTCTTTTTATTAAACCTGTTTTTTTTTCCTATGAGCACAGGGATAATGATCAGATGTCTGGCTGAAAATCAGATAAGTTTGTAAAAATGACAGTAAAAATTCAGTAATTTAGTATCTTGACCGTGTGCCACCATAATGCATGCAGTGTGTGATAGATGGCTAGTGCCAGAGTATACTGTGCTGTTAAATGAGTGAGTGGGGAGAGGTGAGGACTGTGTGAGGATAGCCCCTTGACAGAGAGCAGATCCTGTGGTCATCATCATCCCATCTGTGTATTTCATCGGCCACAACGGGGTGCCTCTGGAAGTCCTGGGAGGCAGCATGACTCCAGACAACTTCACTCACAAAGTGCGAACAGTCCTTGAGGTGAGACATGCTTGTTTGATGAAGAAATGAAGGGGAAAAAATGTGCAGTCTGTGACCCTGTGGTGTCTTGATTTGTCAGCAGAATTGTATTTTTTTGAAAAAAGCACTTCTGAAATAGAAAAATAAAGAAGGTTCTTGACTATAGGGCCTTGAGGTATGCCCAGGTAGGAATGAGGCATTTGTTGGACAGATATTCAATAAAAGCATTAGCTTGATCATCTCAGAGAATAGGAAATGTAATTGAAATCAATTTTTTCCCCATTTTATTCATGATTACCTTTAATCTTGACAAACTTTTGTCCTTTGTAGTATTTGGCCTTTCTTAATGATTTCATGTGCTGCGTCATTAAAGTGAATAGTACTTTAGATGTTTTTTCTGTTATAAGATAAAGCATGAATAGTACTTTAGATGTTTTTCTGTTATAAGATAAAGCATGAATAGTACTTTTAGATGTTTTTCTGTTTTAAGATATAGCATGAATAGTACTTTAGATGTTTTTCTGTTATAAGATAAAGCATGAATGAATAGTACTTTAGATGTTTTTCTGTTATAAGATAAAGCATGAATAGTACTTTAGATGTTTTTCTGTTTTAAAATATAGCATGAAAAAGTACTTTAGATGTTTTTCTGTTTTAAAATATAGCATGAATAGTACTTTAGATGTTTTTCTGTTTTAAAAATATAGCATGAATAGTACTTTAGATGTTTTTTTCTGTTTTAAAATATAGCATGAATCGGCACATAGATTTTATTTGAAAGATAAAGGAAAAATGAATTGAATAGTACGTTAGATGTTTTTCTGTTTTGAAATATGGCAGGAATCGGCACATAGATTTTATTTGAAAAATAAAGGAAAACAAGCAAAAGCCATGGAAAGCTAAAGAAAAAAAGAGAGAGAGAGAGAGAGAGAAACACAGTTTATAAAAATGATATGATCAGTTAAGCAAAGTAATGATTAACTCACAACCTTTCTGTCCTGCAATGTTAGAAAAACAAATCCAGTGAGGCATCGTCATCACCACCACCAGAACAACCCATGCAGCAGCAACAGCAGCAGCAGCTCAGGCAGCAGCCATCAGAAGCTGTAGCGGCAGCGTCTTCAGCACCAGAGCCCAGTACCAGCGATGGGGCTGCTGCACATGTGTCTGAAGGAACCGAACCAGACAGCAAGAAGGCAAAAGTGGACATCAATGATCGTGTTGAGAGGTTGGCTTCGGTGTACATACTGTGTGAAAACTGGAATGGGGTGGTATGTGCACATGTATGTGAAGACTTAAGTTGGGTGGTATGTACATGCTGTGTGAAGACTGGATGGGGTGGTATGTACACATGTATGTGAAGACCAGTTGGATGGTATGTACACACTGGTGAAGATTGGAATGGGGTGGTATGTGCGTACTGTATCAGGACTGGGATGGGATGGTATATGCATTCGTCCATCGAGTCGACAAGGACCACTTCAGTCATCTTGGGGTTGAGGAGGGAGAGATGATTTGTGGATATGTAGGTGGCTAATGAAGCTGATGTGTGCAGGGAATGGGCAGTGACAGCTTGGACAGGGAACGTGGGAGACCTCCTCTTGATTGCTGGTGCAGTCTTTCCTTGACTGTCTCTTTTGTTGTGCTGCAGCTGTCCTCCTAAATTCACATAAATTGGCACCTTTGTGGATTGAGTGGCGCCGTCTAGCTCGATCCATTGCAGTTTGTTTCCATGTGTCAGGGTTGATGTTAAACGCTATCAAGGATGTTTTGAGAGTGTCTTTGAAGCATTACTTCTGAGCTCTATGAGAATGCACTCCTTGTTGCAAGCTCACCGTAGAAGAGTCTGTTGGGATGTCTGTGGGGGGTTTGGCATGCGAGCTACATGACCTACCATCAAAGCTGAGACAGCATCAGGATGGTCTGGGTGCTCAGCAGGCCTGCATGGTCAGTCACCTCTGGGTGTGGGCACGTTTCACATGGGTGGAAGAGTGTGTGGGGAGAGAACAGTCACTCTGTACACCAGCTTGGTCTCAAGAATGACTCCTCTTCTGTTCCAAACATTGGTGTGTAGTCTGCCAAAGGTTGCACCTGCTTTTGCAATTCTGATGCTCATTCCATCATCAATGGCGACGTTCTGGGACAGTGTTCTACCAAGTAGACTGGAATGACGTGGTATGAACATTACTGTGCGAAGACTGGAATCAGGTGATGTGTGTATACAGTGTGAAGACTGGAATGAGGTGATGTGTACATACTGTGCGAAGACTGGAATGTGGTGATGTGTGCATACTATGTGAAGACTGGAATGAGGTGATGTGTACATACTGTGCGAAGACAGGAATGAGGTGATATGTGCATACTGTGTGAAGACTGGAATGAGGTGATGTGTACATACTGTACGAAGACTGGAATGAGGTTATGTGTACATACTGTGCGAAGACTGGAATGAGGTGATGTGTACACACTGTGCGAAGACTGGAATGAGGTGATGTGTGCATACTGTGTGAAGACTGAAATGTGTAGGTGATGACTGGAATGGCGATGTTTGCATAGTGTGTGAAAGACTGGAATGAGGTGATGTGTACATAGTGTGTGAAGACTGGAATGAGGTGATGTGTGCATACTGTGTGAAGACCGGAATGAGGTGATGTGTACATACTGTGTGAAGACTGGAATGAGGTAATGTGTGCATACTGTGTGAAAGACTGGAATGAGATGATGTGTACATACTGTGTGAAGACTGGAATGAGGTGATGATGTGAACATACTGTGTGAAGACTGGAATGAGGTGATATGTGTATACTGTGTGTGAGACTGGAATGAGGTGATATGTGCATACTGTGTGAAGACTGGAATGAGGTGATGTGTGCATAGTGTGTGAAGACTGGAAATGCCTGAAATACAATTCCATCAGTGAAATAATATTTCCTTATGCTTTCGATTGAACATAGCTTAAATTATTTAAGCACTTGATTTAAAATGGTCTCAAATACAAAATCAATCAATGAAGTATGTGTTTAGTATCGTGAAGGTTTCAAATCAATAAAGAACACATTTATATTTTTGCATGTGAAAATGGGATGACTCGCTGTGGCATAAGACAGTGTCATGAGCAGAAAATGTTGAGTAATCAAAGTGTGAAAATGTTAAAGGTTCATGTCATTGGAGTGATCATTCTTTGATGACTGATGTGCAGAGCCAAACAGCTGATTGAAGAGAAGAGAATACAGAAGCAAAGGAGGAGGAGGAGGTAACTCTTGGAATTATTTGGAACTGTTTTTTTGATCTTACAATTTAGTTTTGAAGTGAGGTGACTGCAGGCGGAGACTGAATCAAACTTGAAAGGAAAATTACTATTCTGCTGGACAAAAGAGACAAACATATTACAAGACAAAACATGACATGTGTTGACCTCTTTGGTCTTCTTCAGGCAAAACAAAGAAATCCATTTTGTGCCCAGTTTGAGATCAGTGACTGTTCTTGATTTTCATTCTGGAAATGCTATTTATCTTGCCTGAGAAAGACCAAACAGGTTGAAATGTGCCGTGTTTCGTCTTGTAATTTTTCTTTTTTGTTGGGTGGAATAGTAATTTTTCTTTTACATTCATGATTTGTTCTGTTGATTTATCTGTTAAATGTTTGGCATTCTTGATTTTTTGGTCTTTGGGCAAAGCAAAATGCATGCAGATCTCCACTGGATGAGTTTGTACTCTGTGGTGGTCATGCGGGATGTTTCAAAAACTTACAGCACTGGATTGATGGATTGCTAACGCTGTAAAATATCATGATATTAGCAGTTATCAGGGGGTTCTGAGGATTGAATGAAACCCCAGTTGATATCAGGGGCTCATTTTTTCCCCACTAACACACACACAGACACACACACACACACACATTCACATGCACACACACACACACACACACACACAGACACAACACACACATATGCGCACACACACTCACACACACACACACACACACACACACACACACACACACACACACACACACACACACACACACACACACGCACACACTCACACACACACACACACACATGCACACACGCACGGACGCACGCATGCACAATCATGGGAAAAAAAAAAATCAATAAGTTAGTAAGTAAAAGCACAGGGGTGAGGGACGGAAGTTGTAAGGAAGTTAACACAGAGAAGAGTCACCCAGTTGTAAAATGAAGAAAACACTGGATGATAAATGATGACTCCTGCAATGACACTGATGTGTAATGTGACCCACAGAAAGAAGTAGACAGTGCAGACAAGTGACCCACAGAAAGAAGTAGACAATACAGATGGATGTGTAATGTGACCCACAGAAAGAAGTAGACATTACAGACAAGTGACCCACAGAAAGAAGTAGACAATACAGATGGATGTGTAATGTGACCCACAGAAAGAAGTAGACAGTACAGAGGGATATGTAATGTGACCTGCACAAAGAAGTAGACCGTACAGACTGGCGTGTAATGTGACTGACTGGAAAAGACCGACCGACCGTACAGACTGATGTGTAATGTGACCTGCAGCCAGAAGTAGACAGTAAAAAAAATGATAACTGTAGACAGCAGACAGATGTGTTATGTAAGACACAGAAAGGAGTAGACAGTACAGACAGATGTGTTATGTGACCCACAGACAGAAAGAAGCAGACAGTACAGATGGATGCGATATGTGACCCACAGAAAGAAGTAGACAGTAAAAATGATGACTCCTGCAATAACTGATGTGTAATGTGACCCACAGAAAGAAATAGACAGTACAGACGGATGCATTATGAAAAAATGATGATTCCTGCAATGACACTGATGTGTAATGTGACCCACAGAAAGAAGTAGACAGTACAGACGGATGCGTTATGTGACCCACAGAAAAAAGTAGACAGTACAGATGGATGTGTTATATGACCCACAGAAAGAAGTGAACAGTACAGACGGATGCGTTATGTGACCCACAGAAAGAAGTAGACAGTACAGACAGATATGTAATATGACCAACACAAAAAAGTAGACAGTAGAGACACATGTGTAATATGACCTGCAGACAGAAGTAGACAGTACAGATGGATGTGTTATGTGACCCACAAAAGAAGTAGACAGTACAGATGGATGTGTTATGTGAGACACAGAAAGCAGTAGACAGTACAGACGGATGTGTTATGTGACCCACAGAAAGCAGTAGACAGTCCAGACGGATGAGTTATGTGACCCACAGAAAGCAGTAGACAGTACAGACGGATGTGGTATGTGAGACACAGAAAAAAGTAGACAGTACAGACGGATATGTAATGTGACCTGCAGACAGAAATAGAGAGTACAGATGGATGTGTTATGTAAGACACAGAACAAAAGCAGTACAGCCCACTGTGTCCTGTGGCCGACAGAAGGAGCGCCAGAAGGAGATCGAGCGGCGGAAGATGGGGCAGAGCGTGCAGCAGCTGAAGCAGTACCAGCAGGAGCGGGAGGCGCAGGAAGTGAAGGAGCAGCTGAAGAAAGAGAAAGAAGAGCAACGCAGAGCCAGAGAGCGTGTGAAAGAGCAGATAGAGAGAGACAGGTAAATCACTCCTTGCCAGTCTACTTGTCAGAGACAGGTCAAGCACCTCATACAAATCTGTCTGTCAGAGACAGGTAAATCACCTCTGACAAATCCATCTGTCAAAGACATGTAAATCATCTCTTACAAATCTATCTGTCAGAGACAGGTAAATCACCTCTTACAAATCTGTCAGAGACAGGTAAATCACATCTCAAAATGGGTTTATATGTCAAAGAGGTAGGTCACAGCTCACAGCAGGTCTACATGTCAGAGAGAGACATGTATTTCATGCCTCACAACAACCCACATGTCATGAGAAAGTAGCATTGTGCCTCACAACAGAGAACATGCAGAGCCTTAGCCTTAGTCTCCTGAGAATTGAAAAATATTTAATGGTGACAGTTTCTGCAATTCTTGAACATGTGGGACACATTCATTAGAGATTTTGTGACTGGAATAACATGATTAGACATCACAAGAGGGGGTGTTACTGCATCAGATCTGAAATCTAATTCAACTGAGTGGATAGGTGAAGATGAGGTGACTTGGGAGTAGAAACTAGTATGACTCTGATGCAGAAACTTTCAAGGTAATGCTCTTGGGCTGTAGAGGACAGTTGTACATAAGTTCTGTCTCTGAAATGGAGCTCAGTGAAAGTGTACACACTGTAATAGATCCTTGGGATACATCAGAAGGTCCTTTTAAGGTGTCCTTAAGTCCTTTTTATTGAAATGTTTCAAGCACTTGGAGACCCTGAATTGTAGATCGAAGTTGCACTTTCACCTTTGGATTACTTCTTTGGATTACTTGATTTGCAGTTCGAAGGTCAGCGCCTTTCTTCTTTGCGATGTTGATGACGTTTTGTGAAACAATGTTCCTGATGCAAGGTATAAAAGAGCCACAAATGAATTACTAAGAGGAGTGTTCAGTTCATGGACTGATCTTGGCCAAGATTGATCATTGGTCATTCCTTGGCCAAGATGGATTCATTGTAATTCAGGTAACAGAGGCAGTCATGATACACAGTTAATTTCTAGTAAAGTAGGTCAGTCATTTTCAAGGGGGTCACTTAGAGAAGAGGGTGGTATCAGTGAAGGCTGAAATTGGGAAGTTCCACTGTGTTGGAGTGGATACTGATTTTATCATTGACCATAGTGTGAAAGGTATATACTGACTTCTTGCTGTTCATAGTGTGTCAGGGTATATATATGATTTGTTGTTGACCGTAGTGTGTTGGGGGTATATATTGATTTGTTGTTGACCATAGTGTGTCGGGGTATATATTGTATATATTGATTTGTTGTTGACCATAGTGTGTCGGGGGTATATATGATTTGTTGTTGACCATAGTGTGTCGGGGTATGTAATGATTGTGTTGTTGACCATATAGTGTTTCAGGGTATATACTGACATGTTGACCAGTGTGTCAGGGTATTTATTGATTTGTTGTTGACCATAGTGTGTCACAGTATATACTGATTTGTTGACCATAGTGTGTGTCACAGTATATACTGATTTGTTGACCGTAGTGTGTCACAGTATATACTGACTTGTTGACCACAGTTGTCAGGGTATATATTGATTGTTGTTGACCATAGTGTGTCGGGGTATATACTGACTTGTTGACCATAGTATGTCAGGGTATACATTGATTGTTGTTGACCATAGTATGTCGGGGTATATACTGACTTCTTGTAGACCATCATGTGTCAGACTATATACTGACTTGTTGACCATAGTATGTCGGGGTATATACTGACTTGTTGACCATAGTGTGTCAGGTATATCCTGATCTGTTGACCATAGTGTGTCACTGTATACACTGACTTGTTGACCACAGTTGTCAGGGTATATATATGATTTGTTGTTGACCATAGTGTGACACGGTATATACTGACTTGTTGACCATAGTGTGTCACGGTATATACTGACTGACTTGTTGACCACAGATGTAAGTGTTTATATTGATTTGTTGTTGACGATAGTATGTCGGGGTATATACTGACTTGTTGACCACAGTTGTCAGGGTATATACTGACTTGCTGACCACAGTTGTCAGGGTATATATTGATTTGTTTTTGACGATAGTGTGTCAGGGTATAGACTGACTTGACTATTACGTGTCAGAGTGTACGTTGATTTGTCACCGACTGTCATGTTTCAGGGTGTATATTTTTTTTTTACAAATCTGTGTACATGGCTGGTTGTTGACTGTGGGTGCCAGGGCGGAGCGCAATGCCAGGTACCAGAAGGAGAAGGCAGGAAGAGAAGGAGGAACAGCAGGAGGCCGCCCGTAAAGCCAAGCTGTTGGAGCAGCAGCGGGTCGCTGCCCAGGCAGAGGCTCAGCGAAGGTGAACCTTTCCTCCCTGTGGTTGGTGTGTCGCCAGCAACTGCTCTTTTTGATTCATGATACGCATGTGTGTGAAGGATGTTGCAAGTGCTTTGAATTGTAATTTTTGTACAAGAGAAAAAAAAGCGACTTTGGCTATCAGTTACTTCGTACATGAAACCTTTTTTTCTCAGTTAAACAAAAAAGTGTATGTTATTCATGACAAAGGATGAGTTGTTTCATTGTGCAGTGAGACTGCCAGAATCCAGTTTCGTCTGCCTGACGGGTCCTCTGTGTCCAGTCAGTTTCCGTCTTCTAGTCCCCTCCAGGCAGCCGCCGACTTCATTTCATCCCAGTTTGGGGGCGCCGTCACACTGTCAACCGCCTACCCTCGACGAACCTTCACCCAAGCCGACATGGCGATCAGTTTTAGAGACCTTCAGCTGGCGCCCTCTGCCGTCATTATCGTTGTTCCTGTGAGTGGACTGCATTTGAGGAACACTTTAACTGGACCGCTCTTAAGACCCCACTGCCTTCCCCTCCCCTCCCTTCTCCCTGCCACCACCCCCCCCCCCAACCCCCCCAATTACAACAGAATCTTTCTGTTTTGCAGGTTCTTTTACACACTGAGGTTCTGTAATGTTCACAGAGGCATGTTCCAGGTTTTATCTGTGAGGTTTGTGACAGGCTTACATAAAAAACTGTAATATTTACCCTTTTTTTTCCCCAATAGGTATTTCAGGTATATTTGTTAACCCTTCAGAAAAGCCCCTGGTAAACGTACATCAGTATGTGTGTGTTTGGACTGCAAAGTAGGCTGTCTTAAAAGGTCAGCCAAACAAAATCGACAAGACAAGTGTAACACATTCAGCCATGCAGTGAACATACTCATATGTTCTTTCCAACCCTCTGCAATTGATCCATGCATGACATATTGGTCGTATTATTTAACTGTGTTTTCTATTATCGTTTTTATATCTGTGCTATCTTTTATGTCGTTCTGGTCATTGTTGTGTTGATACTGGTTCATTGTGTATCACTTCACTGTGATTTTGTACGATTGCCTGCCTTCTGCTTTGAATGTGTGGAGGTGCGCATGTTGTGTAATACACCATCCAGGTGCTGAGGGTACTTTGTATTCCTGTGCTTCAGGCAGGGCGATCTGGAGGAGGCTCAGGAGGTGGAGGAGCAGGAGGCCTCGTTTCCCTCTTGTTAGCTCCCCTGATGATGATCTGGAATTTCCTCATGTCTTTCTTCTTCTCCACTCCATCAGTCACCCCCAATGCCATAATGCCAGCAATCACAGCTCCACCTCCGCTGCTGGTGGGGACAGAGCAAGCCCCAGGTATGTTTTGTTAGCTTGATTCTTTTCTTCACTTGTGTGTGAGAGTATGTGTGTGTGTGTGTGTGTGTGTGTGTGTGTGTGTGTGTGTGTGTTTTGGTTCCAGTTCAGAGTGTACAAGAATTAGGTTTGTCTGGGCGTATATGCTTGTACTCTGTGTGGGTGAGCATTTGTGTATCTGTTCTTTTATCAATGCAGCATTCATTAAGTATGTGTTGTAATGTTTATTTTTATGCATATATGCATATATATATATATATATATATATACATATATATATCCAAAAGAAAAAAGCACAAGAATAAGCTGTCGTGGTTATAAATGAAATTTTTGGCTTTATTTGCCTTCTTCAGCAAATGACATCCTCTCTGAATGCCAACAGGTAAGGTAGTTTGTACTGTGTGTGGGTGAGCATTTTTTTTATCTGCTCTTTTACCAATGCAGCATACATTAAGTATGTGTTGTCATGTTTATATTTATATACACATATATATATTTCCATTGCAGCACAGGAAAGAATTTATTATACATGTAGCTTGTACGTTTATATAATACATTAAGATTTAGAGTATACTAATTTTTATGCAAATTGGGTTTTTTTTTTATGCCTGTACTTCCAAAGCAGAATATGAAATTTAGCGTAGGTGGTTGTGGAAACTTGGTGCATGCAATTCAGAATGTAAAACTTAGTACATGAGGACATGCTGTTTTGATTTGTAGGCGGAATATAGAATGCAGTATGTGCGAGTTTGTGGATTTGATATGTGTGTGTGTTTCCAATGCAGAGTAAAGAACGTAGTATGCGTGGGTATGTATATCTGATATATGTATCTCCAGTGCAGAATAAAAACAAATGTGGTGTGTGTGGATATGCAGGTTTGATATGTATAGATATCCATTGCAGATTATGAAATGTAGCGTGTCTTGGAATGCAGATTTGGTTCATGTAATTCCAGTGCCCTGCATTTCCTAACCAAACTTTATTCTGCTTCTTTTTTTCAAGTGGTGCAACCAAGAGGTCCCGTCAAGATGGCAACGTGAGGCGTTTAAGAAACACCAACGATGATGATGATGATGAAAACGCCACATGGAATGGAAATTCCACACAGCAGATGTGATAGGCTCCAGAAATGAGGAGTCAGTCTAAAGGAATTCAATGTACCTGTTTGTGAGAGAAAAAAAAAAATTTAAATGGAAAGAGTGAATGGTGGTAGGGAGGTTTTTGTGGAGATGGAGAGGCTGTTGCTAGTTTGGAAAGGGTCATAGATGAAGGTAGTAGACAGGACCTGTACCGTTCAGCTGGGTTCTTGTCATGGCTTTCTGGTCTGTGTGTGATTCTAGGTGTGGATTTAAAACCCATTCCATTCTTTGAAGCTGAAAAGGGATTTAGAAGTGTGTGCTTTTTTTCTTTTTTTTTTTTTTTTTTGTTGTTTGTCGTTGCCATGGTCTTGCTTTCCTGAACATTGTACTGTCTCTGATTTTGTGTTCTGAATCTGGTTGTGTTTGTGTTAGCCTCCTTGTGAAGTGTCGACTTGAACCAAACATCCGTAGATGTGCAAGAGAGCTGTTTTGAGGCACTTGTCAGAAAGGCTTTGGGTGCTGTATAGGTTCAGAACTTGGATAAAAGAGGATTTCATATTAAAGAAAATATGTTCTAAGTGGATTATAATGCCTCATAATTCTGAGTAAGTCATGTCAACATCAAGAGAGCAGGCAACGCAAAGCAGGCAAAGGCTGATAACAGAGAAGACAGATCATAATGTATACATCCCAAGGCTTTTGAAACATGCATGACAGAAGGCTTTTTTTTGTTTAATGTGTTTTATGCATATTCAGAACAAAGCTGTTGCCTGGGATATAAATGAAAATTATATTTTCACTGAAAATTCTTCAGAAGGGGAGGGCAGGAGCAGTTCTGTATCCACGCCAGGAAACGGATCAATCACCAAATTATCCATTTTCATTTGGGTACAGTTGATCAGTTTATTACCAGAGTATAGATCTGGCATCAGATTGGATTGATCATTTAATTACTAGAGTGTCCATTAGCCTTGAGATGCAATTGATCACTTAATTAGCAGAGTACCTGTCTGCCTTCAAATAGAATTGTTCCCTGAATTATCAATCTATCTGCCTTGAGATGAAATTAATCAATTAATTACCATAGTATCCGTCTGCCTTCAGACTGCATTGATCAATCAATTACCAAAGTATCAGTTCAGTATCAGAGTATCCGTATGCATTTAGGTGGAATTGATCAGTGTATTACCAGAGTTTCCATCTGCCTTCAGACTGAACTGATCAGTTGATTACCAAAGTATCTGGTGTTCATTTGGTTAGAAATGATCAGTTGATACCAAGGTAGCTGTGTTCATTTAGTCAGAATTGATCAGAGGATTACCAGAGTATAAATCTGCCTTCAGAGTAAATTCATTGGTCAAGTAATGAAATATTCTTCCAGCCCTCAGATAGAATATGATGAAAAAAAAGGAAAAAGACTAGCAAGATACATTATCACAACTCTTTTGCTATCATATGTACATATTTGGAGTTACTGAGATAGGGGAGCAGAATGTCATGATATTTTCCAGTGTACACACCAGATTTATCCTGTTTGGATGGAACAGTGAAGGTTGTATAAATTCCAGAGTACTCACGGTTCCTTTTCTAATTATATTTATTTGTTAATTTATTCACAATTCAGATTGTGCAACAACAAAATAGTAAAGTGTACATCAGAGAACGGGTGTGTTGTTTATAATAGTCCGTGAAAAAACAGCTGTAGAACATGATGGCGAAATGCCATTTAGGTCACATGAAGATATATACATACTGCTTGAAATGAGCAAGTGGATTTGTGTTAGTTGCAAGTTACTCTGTGGCTGCAAACACTCTAGGGGTTTCTGTTTGCATTTTTAGGCACTCGTTTGTTTTTCACATTAATGTGGACATCACTTCTAGGGGTGATTACTGTCAAACTTGGAAGTGCCACTAACTTTTTAATTCATTTTTTTCGTAATCAGTTTTGAATAGTGATGATTTTTATGTTCTTCACTCATGTGATACCCTCATTATATATATTGGTTGCAAGTCTGTTGTTGATGGTTACAGGTGTTTTGTTAACCTGTAATGCCTTCAAAACTTTTTTCTTTTGATAATGATTGCAATTATTTTCAGTATATTGAACAAGTCATCTGTCAGGCCCAATTTCTCAAAATGTTCTATCAAAATCCAACAGGCTTCAAAAAAATTTTTTTTTTTTTTAATGCAGAAATCTAGAACTAGAATCTTTACATATTTGGAAAGAGAATTTTTCTGCAGATATTATTGTGTAAAAATTGGCCCTTTGACATTTAACGTGTCTTTTGTGGTAAGGGTTTGCTCCCCATTATCCTGTCTTTGCAAAGCCTAAGAAGAAAGTGCCATGGTATTGTTCTCTTCATGTTAGCAGATTGCTGTTTCACTTACAAGCACTGGCATGCTTGGCATGCATACTAGTTCATCTTTTTCATTTTGTGTATGGATTTTTTTTAAGAGGAACATATTCATCAGGTTGTGTGTGTGCTTCGCTCTCTCTTTCAGTCTCTGCTTTTTTTGCTTTGTTTTTTAAGGGAGCGAGGGAAAGGAAAATGAAAAGAGCAAATGAACTATCAAATAAAGATAAAACAACCAAACTATTTGCTTGGTTTTTTTTTTTTTTTTTTTTTTTTTTTTTTAACTGAATTTCTGTCTCTCATTTATTCTTTACTTCAAAATCATCACTGTTGGGATGGGGGGAGGGGGGAGAGGGGCAGGTCAGGGGAATGTGCAGTGCAAAAAATTTCCCTTGTTGTCTGTATCTCTCCATTTTGAGGCTTTTTTTTGTTGTTATTGTTGTTTGGGGATGGGGTTTGTTTGTTTTTAAATGTGTGTGGATGTGGCTGGGTGGCTACAGATCATGGCTGCAAGTGAT